>OZJO01001001.1:0-19416 GCA_900406225.1 Acrobeloides nanus | reverse complement strand
ACAAAGGTGGCAGGTTCAGTCACTCTTGTCATCTGAGTGTCACGCTTGTCGCCTAAGTGGCACGCTTGTCGCCTTAGTCGCACGCTTGTCACCTGAGTGTAGCCTAGGTGTCACTTATGTCACCCCTGTCACCTAAGAGGTTGGGTATAAAAGAGGCTCCAAAGCCACATACGGGGTCCCTCGGTAATCCGAGATTAATTGTACTATGTCATCAAGAATAAAGGTTTTTATCATTATAACCCCTAGGGACCCCCAGCTATCAGAGACCGATTTTCAGTGACAAATCACATACTTTGCAAACCAATCACATTCCCGCGTGGTCCAAACTCGGTTATATTCAAGATCAGGTTCGCCAATATTTTTTAAAACGTGGCTAGAAAATTGTACATAAAATGATCTGTGAAGTTCCTTAGAGTAGTCTAATAGATGTTCACTGATAGAGTTTTCGAGCATCTGAGCTTTAGAATTCCCATTCCAAGTTTGGGCCCATTCGAAAAATGGACCACCGAATTGAGCATGAGAATCCCAAAGTTGAAGGTTGATGAGTTTTTCTAAAAAATAGAGCCCATACTAACAAAGGGTCCCCAAAATTTTGGTCTCATGATCGGTGGATCGGTTTGAGAAAGGGGGTCGAACTTTCTAAAATGTCGGTTTTGAGAAAATGTAATGCCGAGCTTTCTAGAGAACCGGCTACTTCGAAACTTGTGCTCCTATAAGCTGAGTTGGAAGAACTCACAACAGTTCTAGCCATCCGAAGAGGATGCTACTACTAGACAAAATCTTTTGGCCTCAAGCGAGGTTTAAACCAGCCTTGAGGGGCGCTTGAGACAAGTCCAGTACCACCGAACTATGGAACCGTTGGAGTAACCGCTCCAAATTCTACTCTAGTCGTAACGCCGGCTCAACGAAAATTTTTTTTTGATTTTTAAAACAATTTTGAATTTTCCTAATTTTCTCAAACTTGCAAGGCTTATAACTTTTCACCGACACCTCCATTTTCAGCGATCGACCACTCGTTGGGTTCGTCTCGAGTAAAGAAAAAACGTGACAGAGCGATTTTTTAATTTTCGATTAAAAATAAAAAGTTATACACAAAAAATGCATAAGTTTAAACGTCGCGAACCTTTTTTGAGAGTATAACTTTTTATTTTTGATAGCAAATTTAAAAAACGCTCTGTCACGATAGTGTCACCACCAATTTTTTTTTGAGAGTATACACAGTCTTTACTATTTAATCGATCCCCCTCTAATGTACACACTTTTTTCATACCATCACTTAGCCAGGTGTTATTCGGATCACATTCGTATATATCACAAATAATTTCGTGTAAAGACATTCTCCTTCTTCCCATATGCATTATCGCCTTGGTCAACAGACAGGTCTCATCAAAAATCCTCACAATCGGTTCTTCGAAATTAATAAGTCTTTGTGGATCAAAATTTGTGGGAATCTCAAACGACCATCTATGTCCGCCGTTTTGAAAGGACACTAGGCATAACGGGGTCACGATGGTTGTCGTATGTTCATCTAGATGAAGAACAGTGCCATCGGTACGACTCGCAAGTTCTGTAGTTAAGAATCCAATAAGATGGTAGAAATCCTCGGAGGAGCGTAGAGAAGACGTGTCCAATATCTTGTGGTTTGTTTTCTTGCTATCTAGATTCGAACTAGCCTCATAACACAACATGGCATGTTCGATGTTACAGGTTCTTAAAAAATCTTCACGAGCCTAAAAATCTTATTTGAAGTAGTAACGGAGCTGTTAGACGAAAGAGATATGGAACATGGATGCTTAGAAGATCACAAGCTGACAGTGGGTCCATAGTCCAGTGGATAGGAAGCGCGCTCTGTACGTCAACATCAACCTTATTTTTGTACGTTCGATCCCCAGCGAAGCCGGCTTCTGTATTAAGTGATCCCAAAACTTACCAAACCAACAGCACGAAATTCTCCAAAATATTGATAACATTGTTCTATGGTTACAATAGGTCGACCAAATAGTTGGCATAGGTTTTTGTGAGCTTCTGTGTAAGAATGTTCAAGTACGTACTCGAAGAAAAGTCTCCATCGGAGATATGAAGAACACAGTAGAAATTTATTTGGGGGATTTTTGTATTTACGTTGAATGATAGGCAGATTCGACAGATCGAAACTTTTAAAATTCTCCATCATAATATTATTTTCTTCTAAAAAACTAAAAAATTGTGATAATCCTTCTTTTACCTTCCAAAATAACTATCGAAGCTCTAGCCATTTTAACTCCATAAGGTCCCATCCAATCCCTCGTAGCTTTTCCAGCAGACTCAAAACTTATGTATCTGACACCAGGAGGATAACAATTAAATATATGTTTTATACAAAGCCATTTTTGAACTAAAAACTGCGATTTTATACTATTACAATTACGCCATAGAAAGCTCTCTATTATCTACCCTCAGGTAGAGATGACCAAAAAGTTACGAAAATCGTAAACTTTGAAAAATGTAAAAATTTTTAAGAAAAAGCATTTATTTTTATATTATTAGTGTTTTTATAAAGGAAAGAAATTAATTTTGAACTTTTTTCTTCGTAAAAATTTTTACGAAAATTTCGACTCGTAAAATTTTTTTACGAAAAATTGAAAAAAATTTTTTGCCATAATTGATATATATTCGGGAAATTCATGAAAATGGAGCATTTTTTGTTTTTACAGTAAATTCTGAATCGTTACCGTTGTCGAGATAATGGCGTTTGAAGTTGGCAATTTTTGGAATTGGTTTTGAATTTAAATTTCCCGCCAATCCCTGAAAAATTGAAAATCAGGGATTGGCGGAAAATTCAAATTCAAAACCAATTCTAAAAATCGCCAACTTCAAACGCGACAACGGTAACGATTCAGAATTTACTGTAAAATAAAAAATGCTCCATTTTTCATGAATTCCTCGAATATATATAAATTATGGCAAATTATTTTTTTTTCAATTTTTCGTAAAAAAGTTTATGATCGTAAAAAAAAGTTTACGATCGTAAAAAATTTTACTAATCGAAATTTTCGTAAAATTGTTTACGAAGAAAAAGCGGCGTACAGGCCAAGATTGCACTCTGCCCCAAGCTATCCATTTCCTCATGTCTTTTTCAAGTAAAATTTCTTCTTTCTCTGATCAGAAAAATTGTATATAAACCATCGATTTTGCCTGTGAATTTTAGTGTTAAAATAAGGCTTCCATAGTCTGTTTCTCACTCAACAG
The DNA here is from genome assembly GCA_900406225.1 of Acrobeloides nanus. Lineage (NCBI taxonomy): Eukaryota > Metazoa > Nematoda > Chromadorea > Rhabditida > Cephalobidae > Acrobeloides > Acrobeloides nanus. Next base: position 16,188 of record OZJO01001001.1, on the reverse strand, counting down.
CGAATTCTAGATTCGCGACAAGCCAACCCACTCAAGCTTCCACAAATGGCATCCCTCCCCTTGGTAATTTGGGCCTATCCACAAGGTACATGGTACACCGTACACGGTGTTTACATGTAATGTTAAACTTAGCAGATAATTTTCAAACTTGATTTAGCATTGATTTGCCAAAATTTTGATCAGAAATTATTGGCTTGACTTTGATTTGTTTTTTGCAACAAAAAAACAAATTGACTTAACTTCATTTTGACTTGACAGACTGAGTCAAGTCAAATCAAGTGTCAACACTACTCACAGATACGTAATACTCATGGGTACACGATACAAGATACTACAATAGTTTTACAGGGTGTCACAAAATCACTCTACAATTTTTTCTTAGCTGTACCCTTTAGTTTTTTGCCCGTAACCTTTGATGTATATAAGTTCAGATGGTTTTGGTGTCTTTTTAAAGCTGAAATCGAGACCTTTAAAAAGACACTACCAGTGTCTGAACTTATATACATCAAAAGTTATGGGCAAAAAACTAAAGGATACAGTTAAGAAAAATTTGTAGAGTAATTTTGTGTCACCCTGTACTTTCGGCTCTGTTGAATCTATGTGTTTTTTCGAATAAGCCGTTTTTGCTGATCAGATTTTTCTTAGTATCTAAAAGTTTGACAACAATTGTATAAATTGACTCAGTTTCATAACGATTAGCGATGTGCTCTGATGCAACAATTTTCGGCCTTTCAACATCCAGGATGTGCTCCTAAAATGTTGAAGTTCGAAAAATTGCCAATGCATACCGAAAACCCTTCGTCTAACAAGTCAATCAAAATCAATTTCTTTGTCCATTCATAGCTTGTGGCCAAGCAATAAGCAATTTTCGATTTATCTATATAATTCCGTTCGAAGTGCACTCGAAAAAAGAAGGGAGGCTTTTCGACCTCAGCCCTGGAATATGAAGTCTAAAGATGAAAAAACGACAAAAATTACATTTCAAAATTCGTCCAGATCCACCTGGGATCAAATTCCGTGGAAAAATCTTGGATTAAATTCTTGTCAAACATTTAACGAAAATGAGCCGATTTGAAGCGCTGTTTATGAAATAGAACTTTTATGATAAGGATCGATGTGCCTCTTTATCATTTGACGCCAATTTTTTCATTCACCTATGCAATTCAAATTATGAAATTAGAACGGGTTTAAGAAACGTCATGATTACATTTTTAAACAAGCAAACTCATCAGAAATGCATTCAAAAAACATAGGGTTGATTTTAGCACCATGTTGGTGTTAATTTTTTACTAAAATGATTCACTTTAGCACCAAAAATGATGTCACTATTAACATCACGTTTTCATCGGATAGCCGATTTTGAATATTCAACTTTCACTAGCCGATTTTGAATACAAAGCGGTGCACAAAAAACCGGACACTTTAAAAAAATGCCTGATGCCTGAAAGGATCAGACAAAATGCCTGAAATCCAGACAATTTAAAAAATGTCTGAAAGAATTGAAAAATTCCTCAAAAAATTTAAAATCTTTAAGTGTTCGGTTTTTTGTGCGCCACCCTGTATAGCGATATTATCGTAATCTCGCTTCTCTTAAAGAACTTTATATATTCGGAAAATTCGTAAAAGCGTGTTTTTAAGTAGGGGACCATAACAAATCTTCTGATATAGGTTTGATCGAATTTATTTCGGATTTTTATCACTTGAGATTCAGTTCAGATAGAAAAAACCGATAGAATATGAAATCCAATCGAGGAAAATCATCACAAGTGAAAATCCTTGGCAATTAACAACTCTCATTCGATGAAATTCATTCCAAAAAATCCGTCACTGGTTAAAAATGATTGTACAGGGTGTTTTTTTTAAGTCGTCAAATTAAATCACAAAAATTTTATTTTGAATTGGCAGTCTTTGTCGGTGAATGACCCCTCATCTGAAAGCCCACATTCTGCCATTTCATATTCTGTTTAGATCACAAAAAGTTAGGTAATCATTGATGAGGTCGAGCTGGACTTCGGCGAATTCTACCCTTTTCTGATGGTCGTCATTGGTCAACCCCTGAGTTAATTGCATTTTATAGGGATGGAACTTGATGTCCTTTTTGAGGATTTTGTGGACGGAAAATGGAGAAATCCCTAAGCCGTTCGAGTCTCTTCTGATGGACATGTGTTTGTCGTTGAAAGCGTCCTTGACCCTTTAGATGTTTTGAGGAGTCCGAACAGTCTTCTGCCGAGGGATTTTGGTCCTTTCTTGCTCTTGTCCTTGATTGAATTTTTTCATCCATCGTTTCATAGTGTGGAGGAATTTGAGCATGTCTTCCTCTCTCCTTCCTGATTCATCGCTGGAATTTGGCGCAATCCTCATCTTCTTTAATGAAAATCTTAAGAAATTGAGCTTTGTCTTGAGCGGAAAAGGGCATTTTTACTTAAAAATTAACGTTATTTTAAAACACTCATAAACGTTTATCTAATAAACGAAATTGAGAGATTCAAAAAGAATATGAAATGGCAGAATGTGGGCTTTCAGATGAGGGGTCATTCACCGCCAAAGACTGCCAATTCAAAATAAAATTTTTGTGATTTAATTTGACGACTTAAAAAAACACCCTGTATTTTCAACAAATCCGGTCAGATTTTCAGAAAAACCTATGTTCCTTTGAATATTCAATAAAGCGACGGTACGACATTTGCGGCGTCGCATTTGCGGCCCCGACATTTGCGGCCAGACATTTGCGGCCCGACGTTTGCGGTCCGACATCTGCGACTTAACATTTGCGGCTCCGACATTTGCGGCCTAAAAATGGTTTTTTAAATTTATTTAAACAAATGATAAAAAAATTTTTGAGCCGCAAATGTCGGGCCGCAAATGTTGGGGCCGCAAATGTTGAGCCGCAAATGTCGGGCCACAAATGTCGAGCCGCAAATGTCGGGCCGCCAATAAAACCTAGGATGTTCTAAAAAACCAGATTTTCAATCAAACCGGTAACATATATAAAATAGAAAATTTTTGCCCAAAATCATCTTTATGCCGTCAATGTCTGATTTTTTGGTCGTACAACAGTTATTTTCGATATGTGTTGAGACATGGCATTGACATGAGTGGTTTTTCCGAGTAGACGATAGAGAAATTTCATAGAGCACTCTTTGAATTCTTGGTGTTTTAACAAATAAATGGCCGCATTCAAACACCCATTCAGCTCTGCACCGAACGCAACTGTGTACCCATATATGTTTAATATAAAAGATGGAAGATTGAAGTACTAAAATTATATAATTTTTCATTAAAATAGTGAAAGGCAAAATCTTTGAACTCAACCAGAACTGTAGGTGCTATTATAGCTTTTTAAGATGACCTCTAGATAATCATACAGAAGGGATTTTTGAGTTTGGATCAACTGTCTGGAATAAATTTTTGGATCCAGAACCACGTACTCCAATTGTGTTCGGATGGGGAATCTATAGAGCTACAAAACCCTTAGCCATTCCTTTTAGCATAAATTTAATGAATTGCAGCAATGATCAGGGCGCTCTAAGGTCCTAGATTTTGAAAAAAATTCCTTAAAGGGGCATATGAATCGGGTCAGAAAAAAAATTTCTTGATTTTTTAGAACGAAACTCACTCTTTAGTGTCTACATATGCCCAGTGTTATGACACGCATCATGACGCGCGTCATAAAGCGTGTCATGACACACGTCATGACACCCATCTTGACACGTGTCATGACACGCATCATAGCGCAGCGTCATGATGCGTGTCATCCCGTAAACATATAAGAAGACGAGGAATGCCAAATCCAAAAAATGACAGAAATAATACACATCGCGCATCATGACGCTGAGCCTATGTGGACACTAAAGAGTGAATTGCGTTTGAAAAAATCAAGAAATTTTTTTTGACACGATACGGACAGGATTCACACGCCCCTTTAAACTTACATAAGTCAACATCATAGCTATAGTCGGAATCACATAAAACACACTATAACATAACAGCGCCAATGAGACCGAGATGAAAATCTTCAGTTGCATTTTTGAAATTTGTTTGGAGTTGGTTGAGTTCGTCTTCTTTCGTTCTGCTGCTTGCTTTGAAAATAACGCCAAACTGAATATATAGACAACTAAAATTGAAGCTATACACGACAACAGGAATCAAGAGATTTTAAATATGGGCGTTTTTACCCGCTATGTCCCAAAATCTAGAATCCGAAATTTAGAATCGCGGAATTTAGAATCCGAAATTTAGAAAATCAAAATTTTGACAACCTAAAATTGAGAAAGTCCGAAATTTAGAAACTCATAATTAGGCCTTAGGCTTAGGCCATAGGCTTAGAGCTTAGACCTTAGACTTAAACTAAGCCTTAGACTTAGGTTTTAGACTTAGGTTTTAGGCCTTAGGTTTAGACCTTAGGCTTAGGCCTATCCTAAGGCTTGAACTTTAGCCTTAGGCCTAGGCTTAACCTAAGGCTTAGGCTTAGCCTAAGCCTAATTTTGGGTTTCCAAATTTCGGATTCTAAATTTTGTGTTAGTATCATTTCTACCTATCCGTAAAATCAAAAGTATATGTTGTTTTTCGGGAAATTACGAACTCAGTATTTTGAAGAAAATTTTTTTAAATTTTCGCTTCAATAATAAATTAATATTGAATATCAGGCAATAAAAGTAAGCAAATTTTACTGAAAAACATGTAATTTTCAAAATGCTACTCCTCCACTTAACAGATTTTTGAGAAATTTTTTTGCAAAAATGAAGAGGAAGTCTAGCTCTACAACATCAAGGTCTCCGATTTTGCAAGTTTTGCTTTTTTCGTGAATAAAATGTCCTTCAAAATTTAGTACCACTTTTTTAATGAAAAAAAGCAAATTTTGCAAAATCGGAGACCTTGGTGTTGTAGAGCTAGATTTCCTCTTCATTTTTGCGAAAAAATTTCTCAAAAATCTATTAACTTGACGGAAGTGCAGCATTTTGAAAATTTCGTGTTTTTCAGAAAACACGAAATTTTCAAAATGACTTTCTTACTTTTATTGCCTGATTTTCAATATTAATTTATTATTGAAACAAAAATTTAAAAAAAATTTTCTTCAAAATCCTGAGTTTGTGATTTCCCGAAAAACAACCTATAGGTACATCAGAAGAAGTACTCCTCCTATATAATTTTTTTCATCTCGATCTTCTAATGAGCGGTGTGTCGCTCAGGGTTGTTTTTTTCAGCTTTTTTACGACCAAGCCATAATAGATTTCAACTTACCAACAAATAAAATACTTATGACACCAGAATATGTTGGAATAACTTGATAGAAGAGAATTCCATTTGGTTTAAAGCATTTTGATAAAGGTAATGGGATAGAAGCATCGATCCCGTAAGCATGTAAGAAGACAAGGAATGCAAAATCCAAAATTATAAAAATTCCATTGGCAAGAGCTAGAGTTTGAACCTAAAAAGTTGAAAGTTTTTTTATAATTTTAGATATAAACATAGGTGTGTAGTCGGGGAGCATAGGCGTAGCCAAAGGGGGCTATAGCCCCCCCCCCTATCGCCAAAAATTTTAAGGAAAAATAAAAAACAACAGGTACATGCAATGCTACCTTATGATTTTTCAACATTTTTGGTCATTTTACTCGATTAGCCTCCCCCCTCCTGTCAGAAAATCCTGGCTACGCCTATGTCGGGGAGTATAGTCGATTGGTTGTTCTCTCTGTCGCCAAGAATCGAAGAGGGTTGATGAATGTTTACAAATTTGACAGAGATTCTCGGCAATCTGACAGACAAATTGTGACTTTTTCCACTTACGTTACTTTGCCATCGAGCATAAAAAATCGGTTTCCAAATAGCGATAAGCCTATCACAAGCCATCATACATGCAATGGTTTGACCAATCCTATATCCTAGACCATATGGGATTTGTAGGACATTGCATAAAACAAAACTGAAGCCGACTATATTATTGTCCATCACAATCATTTTAATGATCGATTGATACACACAGGCTATTCCTAGAAAGTTTTCAAATCAAACGTGTCTATCCAGGGTCATAATGTAATCTCCGTAATTTCCTCCTTTGGATTTCTATGCCCTCTATTGTTTCTTAAAAACGCAAAAAATTGAGAAACATTTTTGAGTTTTCTTAATACTCCCAATCGAGTGGACTCCACATTCCATGCGATACTCTTCTTACGATCCTGATAAGTATGAACCTAACCACATCCTTCTCCTTACCCAGGCACGTAGCTAGGATTTCCTAACGGAGGGGAGGGGGGGGGACAATGACCCAAAGTCCAAAATCCACATGTTTGAAAAAAACCTGTGGTTTTTTTTCAAAATTTTTGACGAATTCTTCAATTTTTGACGCAGTTTTAATTTTTAACGAATTTTTCAATTTTTGACGAATTTTTCGCTACCTTATGATTTTTTCAAAATTTTTCCTGATGGGGTGAATTGTCCGGATTGTCTCTCTCTTCCCATCGTGTCTGTCCTTACCTATAAGCACATCCGGGACACACAAATAAACTATCAACCAGTTACACAACACTGATCTCAACTTAGAAAATTGAGTAAACAAAAGTATTATATAAAGATTTCCAATAGCCGAGAGTCCGCCAACTACGATAGTATAGGCATAAAACAATCGATCATATGTTATCCCTATATAAGCAGGATCTTTATAATAGGAATATTGCGTAGAATTTGGTGAGAACGACATTTTTCTATGAACAACTTGGAGCTAGAGTGCTCAGGCACAGCTTACCGAGCTATACGTAATATATACGTGAAGTATGGTGCATTCATCTCGCCTTAAATATATTCTTTATCCATAAAATGCAAGCAGAAACACTTCCTAATGAACTCATTAAGAATCCATTCAAGAACTAGAAGATCACGAAATTTTTTGAAGTTTGTTCGGCTACATCGGGGCTATCACACCTTGGCTATCATAAGATGAATACTTAAATCTTAAATGTTGGGTCTAATTACTGTCAGATTGTGTTTTTATTTGGTAAATAGTTCAATTGTAAAATGTAGTTTTTTCTTGAAATTTGTTGTGCTATATTTAATGTTTTTGAGAGAAGAGACGTGGAGAAGTACATGAGAATTTTATGAAATTTCGTGCAGATCCTTTAGGGCTGCGCACCTTTGTGTTTGTTTCTTCTACTAGATCAGGCCAAAAAATGACTTTCTTGAAGTTATACACAAGTAATATCTTCTCATATTAAACGAGAAATGTCTGTTTGTTTGTCTATTTGTGTCACCGAATTTTGTAACCTTAAATCCAATCCCGTTACGACTCAGATTTTTGGAAAGAGCTCGATGAGAGAAGAAAAACGACACCAAAATCATGGGGGTACCCCCTCTGGAAAAGATTAAAAATTCAATTTTTCATTTTTGCCTTTTCAACTTAAGTATTTGGTCAGAAATGAAAAGCCGTTGCCTTCATAGGGCATTTGGTAAAGATTTAGTTTTGCAGTCGGAAAGGCGCAGGTTCGATCCCCGTTTCCGCCTAAATATTTTGCGTTTTCAATAAATGTTCTTTTTTTTGAAAAAAATCGATTTATTTGAAAAAAACGAAAAATTGGATAGAAATTGAAAAAAATTCGAAAAAATAGAAAAAATATAAAAAAATTCGAAAAAATTGTTAAAAATTGAAAAAATTTGAAAAAATGAAAAAATTGAAAAAAATCGAAAAAATGAAAAAAATTGAACCGAAAAATGCAAAAAATTTTTGGGACGATCTCTTGAGTGCCGAAGGCGCTCCGTCTGCCGGTTCTAATTATTTAAGCGCTGCGTTTTGAAGATGGGCTAGAAAAAGAAGATGTACAAGCAGATATTGCGCTAGTTTCGACTGGGCTTCTTAGGTTTAGGCTGAGCATAAGCTTCTTAGTCTGGGCTATTTTTTGTCTCATTTTCACGTAACAGCTGCCAAAATCAAGGAAGTCTTTATCTTCTCTACTTGTTGTTTTGCACTTTGTTAATTTTTTGCAGCTGTCATTTTATGACCCATACTATAAACTTGTTTCGACTTTTTTCTAAAGTTTTTTCAAGTCGAAAATTCTACACATTTTTTTGGTTTATTTCGCTGAAATTTTTCGTTTATCAAAAACAAGTACTATGGAATTATTGAACGTAACTTTTCTTAGAACTTCTCAGTTTTATCAACTTTTTAGCTCGTTTTCTTATTTTCAAGCCTATATCTGGTTCAAGGGGTCAATCTAAATTTGAATGGAGCTTTCGGTATGACTCCGACCGAAGCATGCCGGGAACAGGTTGTGAACAAAAATCGCCGTTTCTGTCATGGAGACTGCGATGTAAAAACAATAGCAGGTCTAGACGGTAGTGGTTGGGATAATTTGCGGAACTTGCCGATGGCAACGGTGATGAACTTAACATATACGAAATGTCAATCTATCGGTTCACGCTATCATCAATCGGATTATTATTTAGTTCCAGATAGTTTCTGGGTACTTTTTTAAAACATACACATGATCCGAATTCGCGTCGGTCCAAATTGTTTTAAACGATTTACGCCATTCGATTCAGCTCGATGATACGAGCAAAACGAGTACCATATATAACGTTTTTCACAGAGAGATTTAAAAAAAGTGCCGGTTACATAGCAAAGTGCGAAATGGCTCCATCTGCGCACATAAGGTCGAAGGTTCGATCTCGCACGGAGCCATTTCTTTTTGCAGTGTCCACAATCGATAAAAATTTTTGCCTAGGTGTATTTTTAGCCCAAAAAAACGAATTTGACGAATTCGTGTATCATATATTCATGGTTTCTCGATTTGTCACCATGACCGAGTATATAACAAACTAGATTTCAAGTTAAAGTCGTGGGTTCGAATCCCACCTCAAATTTAAAGTTTTTGCCATGAAAATGATCGCAAAATGATCACAAAAGAAAAATATAAATATATGAAAATTTTCACGACAAAGTCTTTATTTTGAAGCAGGGGGCGAAAATGTGGTACCATCCTGGGTGGTACCACAAAAAAATTCAAATTTTTTCCAAAATTCTGGTGGGTGGTTCCACCCACACTACCCATCTAATTTATTTTTTTGCGTTATCATGCAGTAACGTTTTTTTTGAATTATTGAAAAAATTGAACTATTCAAAAAATTGAATTTTTGCAAAAACCACCCATCAGTGGGTGGTGGGTGCGGATAATACCACCTACTTTTTCGCATCCTGGTTCGAACCCGAGACCTTAAACTTGAAATCTGGCGTGCTAGCCACTTGGCCATGTAAACAAATCGATAAACCCCCATGATAGGGTACTCGTTTGGCTCGTCTCGTCGAGCTGAGTCGAATGGTGTATGCCCTTTTTGCAAAAAAAGTTTTTAGTACGATTCACAAGGCCACTCCTCACGTACGAATAGCGCTACCTATTACAAAAATTTCGCCGCCTACTATAAAACTCGAGCCTACACCATTAATAATGATAATAAACGCTACGATGTTTATTACGAGAGGGATGATGCCGACGGTGATCTACAACAACTGTTTGGCATATCCGGCTCGTTTGATGCACAGTTTCAAGATTCGAAAGAGAAATTTATTTCGGGAAAAACCGTGTTGCTACACAACGAACTAGTGCACGGCGATTTTAAAATACGAATTGAATATCCCATCCAGTTGGATGAAAATTTTGTGATGAGAATACGTGAGATTTACGACGCTTTGCAGCAGCAGGGATTGGATAGAAAGGCGAAATATTTGGGTAAGGCTGGGCTTAAAAACCAATTTTCGCTTCAATATATAGATCCCTGCCCTGAATCAGGATCAAGAAAATGTTTTCATTCAAAATTTAAGCCGAGCTCATAATCCGCGACTTTGGTACACATGTCATGACCAGAGCCGACATAGGTACTTATGGCGAACAAGAAGACTATATTGACATCAAAGCCACTCAAGACCAAGAAACGAGCATGCTCGATCTCGAGCGAGCCTCCTATGCTAGTTTTTACGACAACTTTAAATTATCTTCTTACCCATGGAACTTTTATTTCAGTCCCTTCATGGAACCATACTACAACGAAAAAGCTCAAGAAAAATTCAACGCCTCTCTTAGGCATACCAAAATTTACATGAATCGAGGTAGTGGTGTCAACTATCAAGGGGCAAGTGATCATAAAGAAGACAAGCGAGTATGAACAAGCGGTGCTAATCGAGAATAGGTATCCAATGAAATTTTATGTATCCAATGAACCTTTATGTATCCAATGAAATTTTTATGTATCCAATGAAAAAAATCCAAATTTATACACCGATTATGGGCCTATTCCTCCGGTCCTTGTACTTGTAGTTGTACTTTATTTTCACTTGTACTTGTAGTTGTACTTGTAAATTTTTACAAGTACTTGTAAAAAAGTATTAATTTATGTTTGTTTTTATAATTGTCTTTATAAATCCTACTTATAAATTTTTTTACAAGTACAAGGACCGGAGGAACAGGCCCTATATAAGATAAAAAGCTATCTATTCATAAAATTCTTCGAATGGCCTATTATTGGTCTGAACATCCATCTAGCATCTTAGAAATAATAATGAAAGAAACAGAAGTTAAAGCTAAAGATACAGTTATTGACTTCTATTACCTTTTTCGTAATCTAACTCAGGGGTGGGCCCAACGAGTACAAACTAATGAGAAATTGGGTGGGTTGGGGTCGTGGTAGAAATTGATGAGACTAAGTATTTTAAGGCTAAGTATAATAGAGGACACATGCTTAACCGGCAGTACGACTGGGTGTTCGAGATGTTAGAAAGGGGTACCAATAAGGTTAGACTTTTTAATGTAGCCGATCATACTGCTGCAACACTTTTGCCTATAATAGCTGACAATATAGAAGCCGGAAGTATCATCATATCTGACGGCTGGTCAGCTTATGGGGGAATAAGAACCCTTTAGCAGCAGTACGACCACCATCGCCTTTATTTTGTTGGCCCAACGGACCGTCAAGTACACACACAAGGAATTGAAGCTACTTGGGAGCTTTAAAGACTAGTCTGCGCCATTTACACGGGACAAACTCCGAACTCCTTCCAACCTATTTATATCAGTACATGTTTCGTAGGTTTCATGGGGGTAAGAAAATTTTCCAGCATATTTTGGATGAGATAAGAACCCAATAGCCTGTATAGTTTTTTCTTTTTGGTCTTCGTTGAATTTGTTAATAAAGTTTCATTGGGTACATAAAAATTTCATTGGATACATAAAGTTTCATTGGATACCTATTCTCGACTAGCACCGAACAAGCTACATAATCGCTCGAAAAAAGAAAAAATTTTAGGCCGTAGCTTTTTTGCTGAAAAGAGATGTTGCAGTGATTGATCGAGAGGGTGTCCTTCTTTACTCCGTGATAAATGAAAAAAATTTGAAGAATATAGATGCCTCTTATGTGAAACAAATTGCTTCTTTGGTCAGAAATGCTACAGTGGAGTACTATAATAGAAACAAAATCGTTGGGTGCACGGACCCCGAAGCGTATAATTTTGATCCGAAAGTAAGTTTATCTATGAATCTCTAAAGTCAAGATCCCAAACCAATTTTGTGGAGTGTAAAAGATATGAAATAATTATTAAAGGGGGTAAGAATTAGGAACTAATCTCTGAAAAAATGAAAAAATTGAAAAAGGGTATAGGGAATCCCTATACCCTTTTTCACCTCAGTTGGGGGGGGGGTGGTACCACCCCTTTTTTCGCATCCTATTAGGGATATATTACACACTTAAAGATCTCGGAACCCAAAATGATTTCGGGGTTCATGGCACGGGAACTCTCAAAAGAAGATCCTTCATGAAACTCGATTTTAGTGAAACTTCGTTTTCGATTCCCTCGAGCCTTGACCAAAATTTTCAGGCTAATATTGGCGACGACACTTGTCACAAACCCTACAACAAATATACCATTGGAGGAATCTTTCAAAAATGTCGAGTTATATGTGCCAACGAAACGATTGGGGATGTTCAATACCGTTGCGATAACTATAGACAAATCAATGAAAACACCGGAGACTACAGTTGTGATACGGGACTTCGCGCTATCAAGCTTTTGGATGTCGAAGTTAACTTGCCCATTCGAACGGAGAGACGGTCTTTTCAGGAGTGCAGGTATAGGAAGTCTTCGAACATCGATATTTTGCGTTTATCTCGGAAATTTTGTCGACTTTTTCGATGAAATTTCTTAGAACTTTTTCCTCGTGTCTCCTCTACAAGAATCTAAGAAAAATTTGGCACGCAACCCCTATAAGCCCATCAAAAACGTCATATTTCATGTTACAGAAACGTTTCATGTCACAGAAATGTTTCATGTTTTTTCTAATTTGAAGTTTTGAATAGCATTTTTAAGGACTTTATATGGGTTGCGCGACAAAATTTTTTTCGGATTCTTGTAGAGCTCGAAATTTGGAGTATTTTAAAAAAAATTATTGAAAAAACATTTAAGATGCCCGAGATATCCTCAAAAACTGATGGTAGATGACTTTTGACTCACCCTATACCCTAACGACATGTAATCGATTAAACGAATACCGTTTTTTGGACCAAAAAACCTTCATTTTAGTGGCTACCTTTTCTGGAAGACCTGTAAAACTTTCGAATACGACATTCACTTCCAAGACAACGCCCTCATCGAAACCTATGTTTGCCAAGCAGAAGACCCTCGCATAGCACATAAGGAAAAATTTTACAACTTTGGTGGAATCTATGAACAGAACTACACAAACCCCGAAGAGCCTTGTCCCGGTCGATTCAACAAATACACCTTGTTCAACAACACAATTTGCTTGAGCAAAGTCCCGGATAGTCGGTTTTCCATGAAATTCGGCGGCTTTTTCACGTGTCAAACAGAGGAAGAAGATGCTAGTTGCCCTGTTGGGCTTACCCAAAACTTGGCGACTGTTATGGATGGATGCAACGTGTACTATTGTAGCAAGCAAAATGAGAATAAAGTGTTGGATGAGATCAGGTGGAAAATCAACAGGTATAGTCTGTTTCAGCGAAAAAGAAAATAAAAAAAGCGCTGCCTACATAGCTCAGTGGATAAATAAGGCGACCTTTCGATCTGGCAAGTTAAGCAATATTGGGCTCACAAGGTCAAAACTTTTGATTTTCAAAAAAAATTTGATTTTAAGGGATAAAAATTTTTCTAAGTCTACAATTTTGACCCTGTGGGAATCAAACCTGCGAACCCAACGTTGCTTAACTTGCCAGATCGGACGGTCGCCTTACTTATCCACTATGCTATGTGGGCAGCGCTTTTATTTTCTATCTCGCTGAAATGACTATAAAAAGGGCACCCGGAACGAATGTAACTTCCGCGTTTTTTCAACAAGCAAAATAAAAAATCCGAATTTCAATGTGAAATTGGCTCAGTGGTAGTGCTCCCGAGTTCGAGTCCAAAGGTCTCAGGTTCGAATCCCACCTGCGTCGATTTGATTTTTGGGCCGATACTACTTATGTTACAACCTAATACAAAACGTGAGTAATTTAGACGGCGCCGGATTGTTTGGGGACGAACATTTGGGGACGTGACATTTGGGGACGGACTTTTAGGGATGTGACATTTGGGGACGGACTTTTAGGGATGTGACATTTGGGGACGTGACATTTGGGGACGTGACATTTGGGGACGGACTTTTGGGGATGTGACATTTGGGGATGTGACATTTGGGGACGAAATTTGGTTTTTTTAAAAAGGTATAGTGAACGCTCGTTAAAGGGGAGTAACTAGGGGTAAGTTTATGCGAGGAATCGATTGCGCGCCATGAAAAATTATAAAAAATTTTCCGGGGGTCAAAAAATGGAAAAAATTGCGTCAAAATTAGGGGTTATAAGTTTTAACCCCAACAAAATCATTTTTAGGGGTAATTTTGTGCGAGGAATCGATTGCGCGCATCAAAAAATTCTGAAAAAATTTTTCGGGGGTCAAAAACCCCCAAAAATAATTTTGTTGGGGTTAAAACTTATAACCCCTAATTTTGAGGCAATTTTTTTCATTTTTTGACCCCCGGAAAAATTTTCATAATTTTTCATGGCGCGCAATCGATTCCTCGCATAAACTTACCCCTAGTTACTCCCCTTTAACGAGCGTTCACTATACCTTTTTAAAAAAACCAAATTTCGTCCCCAAATGTCACATCCCCAAAAGTCCGTCCCCAAACAATCCGGCGCCATTTAGACCACCTTTTGAGCCCTATTACGAGAACCAACCTCACGAATGAGAAAAATGCGTAATCTTTTGCTGTACGAACGAAATATTGTGACGAAAAATTTCTGTTCATTTCCATTCTAATAAACCTTTGTTGAACTTTGATATTTTTGAAGAATATGAAGATTGAGCTCTCATGGAGGGGAAATGGAAATTTTTTAACAATGGCGTTTTTTAACAGGCTTCCATCATTCGATTAAGCTCGATGAGAAGATTAAAACGAGTACCATATCATGGGATTTGTCCTCATGGCCGAGTGGCTAGTGTGCTAAATTTCAAGACTAAGGTAGCTGGTTCAAGCCCCACCTCGAATTAACATTTTTCAAAAAGCTTGCAAGAAAAGATGACCGCAAAATGATTATACAGCAAAAATATAAATATGCAAAAATGGCATCTGCAAAAAACTTTATTTTCGGCGGGATTAGAACCCATGGCCGTAAGCTTAATTCTAGTGCTCTAACCACAAGGCCATGGGAGCAAATCGAAACCCCCTCGATCAGTTCATTTTTTAGATTTTTTCTTAAAAACGCTGTAAGTCAACAAATATCAATCCTTTTTTGTGATTTTTCTTCAGAGGGTTAAAAAATGGATTTATATATTTTTTCGTAAGTGAAAAATTATTGTTATATTGAAAAACGTCGTTGCTTTGGCCTGCCTTGAGGATTTTTCATACATGTTAGGGCAAAACCAGCCATTGCTAGAGAATTACTCGTGATATCTTCATATGTAGGAGTTTCTTTTTCTAAGAATACTTCATTGTACTTAGAAAAAAGTTCTTTCAAAAATTGTTTCAATTGTTCATCCGTATCTTCTGATTGCCTACAATTGTAAGGTTATGTGAAAATAGAAAAAAAACTTGCTCTTGTCTAACGGATGGCATGGATTGGGATTGACAGAGGCGATTCTAAAACTTTGATGTTATTATACAACTGAAACTTGATGTAATTAGAGGGTAAACAAGCCATGTATTTGATATTGACATGGATATGAAGATGATCAGAGATGAATAGTGATGAACAGAGTCGAATAGGAACGAACATAGGCAAACAGAGTGTTAAATTTTTGCTCAGTATATGAATTTTTTCTCAAAAATTGAATTTTTGCTCAAAATCGAATTTTTATAAAAATGCCTCATTCGGTCCTCGGGGTGATAGAGAAGGGCATACACAGATAATGAGGGACACATTCGGATAAGGATAGACAAGAAAGGGCCGAGATGGTCAGAGGCTTACAAAGATGGACAGACAAAAATAATGACGGAAGGGCGGACCGAAGTGAGTAGAATTTATAATTCTTACCTCAGTTATATCATTATTATCTTCAATTAACTCTTGTCTAATATCTTTAAGTACTTTAAATACCCTTGCCGTTGTAAAAGGAATGATGAAAATAGACTTCGTTAAGTCTTGTATTAAATTAGAAAGTTTTAAAAAATCTGGATCTCTTGCGGCAAGAGATAGGAATCCAATAGCCAAAGCATTAGATTGAATTTCTTCGAGTGTATAGCAAGTTTGTGGTATGCTCAACAGTTTTGTTGAAAGGAATTGGAAGTACTGATCATTTTGGGCTCTAAAATTCGATAAACAGTGATTCAAACAGGCTGTGTTACCTATCTGCGTTATATAGACTTCTGTTACCTGGTATATGATCAAAATTTATAAAAATCAAAAGTCTTAGGCTTAGCCTAAGGCTAAGGCTTAACGTAAGGCGTAGCGTAAGACTTACAAGGGACCCTCACAACTTGTCAATTTTCAAATTCAAGATTTTTTCTTAAATTTTCTTAAAAACGATTCCTTATGATACAAAATGAAAAACCCCAAGTCACCAGAAATTTAGCCTCACTAGAACGCGATCTGGGGCTCCCCTAATGGTCATAAATAGCCTTTTTAAGGATATTTGGGGGGTGTAAAAATCACCTAAAATAAATTTCTTTTTGTGGTAAAAAGTCATATTTCACCGTTTTTGGCTATGCCCAACAACTTCTAAGAATT
>OZJO01000999.1:28072-47577 GCA_900406225.1 Acrobeloides nanus | reverse complement strand
AGACTTCTCATTATGGAGAATTTTGGAAAACGAAGCATGTTCAAAGCCCCATCAGTCGATCGAAGCGCTGAAGAAAATTTTGGTTAAGGCGTGGAGCGCTATACCTTAAGAAGTCATTGATCGAGCTGTGGACGACTTCCCGAAGCGTTTGAAGAAGTGCATTGATGCCCAAGGTGGCCATTTTGAAAATAAATAGTTAAATTTTGTTGTTATTATTGGTTTTTGTTAGGTTTTAAATAAAATTTGTTATCAAATATTACAAATATATACATAACAAGATTAGAGCGGGAACTTTTGGGCCACCCTGAGGTATATTTCACTATAGATTCGCCCTATTTACAATAAGCCTCTCATATGGACCGCTCGGTAGGTAAATTATTAACCATACAAGCGAGCAAGACGGGAGAGTGTGACACAATGATTTATAAATGGGACCCAAGAGTTCCGGAGACTCTTGGGTTCTAGTGTCAAAAAATGGGTCCCTTATGGACTCTGGCTACGTCACTGACATAGCAATAAAAACCACATTTTCAAGCACTTACTTTTTGTCCAATAAAAATGCCTACCTTTGACAAAATTGGGCGATCATCAACCTGAATAGTGACATGACCACCAAATTCTTTGCGGATAGAAAAAATTTCCTGCTTTATCTTCAGGATTTCCTCTCTACGTACAACCATGCTAATGAGTGCCCTTTAATAAACCTCATCAATTTTATTCGTCAGCGATTCAGGAAAAATTTTCCTGCCCATTTTTATGCGCATAATTTGAAGGGCTTATTAAATTCCGCCTAACATTCGCGGAAAAATGAGACTAATTACCATGGTTACTTTTTAGACTCGGAACGTAAACTTTTTTGTTTTTACTATTTTTGTATGTAAATTAATTCCATTCAGGCATGATTTTTTGTTTTCATGAAAAATTTTTGAATTTGCCATTTGCAAAAATTATGTCATATTCATGATGGATAAAGATCAAGGCAACAAAAAAATATATATGTTACCGTTTTATCTGAAAATCGACATTTAAGCGCATGAAAACGATGCCTAAGAGCATAGAAACGATGCCTAACATAGGTCAACAAAGGGGGGGGGAGCCTCCCCCTGACCCACGCACTCACGGACCCAAAATTGAGGAGTGATCACACATAGACCCCGCCGAACATATGAGGTGGTCTATAAAAATTGGGTGCAGAAGACTGCCTCAAGCTAAAAAAAGGTCGTTTTTTTGGTGGAGGTGGTGGGGGACCATCTCATCGCCTCCCCCCCCCCACCTTGCCGACCTATGATGCCTAAGCTAGCCTAACCCTTAGACCTAGACCTAAACTCATGAAATCGACACCTAAGCTTAGGTATCGATTTTATGCGCTTAGGTCTAGGTCTAAGGCTAAGGCGATAAGCAGGTGGATTTCTTGGGTTAGGCATCGTTCTCATGCGCTTAGGCATCGATTTTCATAATAACAACGTGTAGCATCCCCGAAAGGGGAAATATTTCAATATATTTATTTATAAAAGTAATGGAACAATACGCAAAAGGGAGACCGGCCGCCGAATCATGTTGGTATTGTCGGGAACATACATGAGCACGCCCCAGGTAAACCCTTGAAGAATGAAGTTAAAAAAATATACAAAAACAATGCTCTCAAAAAATTTTCTTTACAAATTTAAGTTGGTTTATTTTTGTAATTTGAACAAGTCCATTCACCTCGAAAACCAGTACCATCATTGCTGGAATCTTCATCAGTTACGAATTCGATAAAATACATTAAACCAGCTTCGAAAGTTTGAGTTATCGTTACATAAGTCTAAAAGTGCATTTTTTACATTATTCTGGAGTTTCCCCCTGGCTCACTTACTCATGGACCCAAAATTGAGGGGGACCACCTCATCGGAGATCCCCCACCTCGACAATGCCGACCTATGAACGTTATCATGATAACGCTATCACCCCTTGTGATAACGTTATCACAAAAATCGTTACCACTAGTGATAATGTTATCACATTAAGCCTATTCACACTTATCCTCATTTATCACTTTGAACATCACTACGACGAATCGAGTGCAAGCATTACCGAGCTTAAAAACACTTCTCTGCCCCTGTATTAGCCTATTTTCGCTTCAATACTCGTATCTCTTCCCTGAATCAGGGTCAGTGAAGAGTTTTCAACGTTCGGCAATGCGATCAATCGATTTCTCAATTAGAAAAACCTCATAGGGTTGTTTTAGTAAAAAATTTGAAAAAATCGCAAAATTCCCCTTTCGTGGCTTTCGTATAGAAGATCATTTGAATCCTCGCCAAGTCGTTTCATATTTTAGCTGAAAGGCTTCAAAACTACAAAGTATTAATTCGAATAGAAGTAATCACGACGCTGATCATGAAAAATCTTTTTCTTTATCTTCTTGTGCAAATTTTGTAATAAAAAACTTACTTTGCATGGCCAAACTTTCCATTCAAGTTCATTTAAGTCAATTGCCTTCTTACTTGCAGATAGTTGAGCCGAGCGGACATGGTCAACTAAAAATTGAAAAATTTCCAAAAAAAATTTTCAGGGCTTACCTGAAGAGCAATCACTTATCTCATCATCATCTGTCACATCCAACTCTTTAACCGTGAAAGTACACTCTATTCCAGATGGAGGCACTAATGTCCATCTGCAATTTTTTTATTTGAAAAAAATCTCGGATTTTCAAAAGTACCTCTGCAAAGTGTTGTTATCATAACCATTAGGGTACCCAATATTCGTTATAGCTCCAGATTTTTCATGATTAGCTGCGAAATCGTAGAAAAACAGGGTTTTTGTAATTGTTTTTGACCCTACGACTGTATTGGTTTGGTCTATAAAAATATACTTGTAAAGACATTTGACACGGCGCACCAAAATGCCGAAAAGGTGCAGACAAGAGTCAAAATTTAAAAAATGCGCCGTGTTAAAACTTAATATAGCTTACATTCTTTTGGTTGAGTGCTATAATAAGAAAGATCATAGCCAAAATGGCTCATAGAGGCATCAGTCTTCATTTCGAGAATGACTTGGTTCGAGTCAGAAAATATTGTTGATGGAATGCGGAAACCACATAAAGTCATGTTTTGATTGGGGTCGGTTGTGTTATAGAAAATCTAAAAATGGAAGTTCCACTTTCCAAAAAATCCAATGGACGTAAAATTTGTAATTAAAAAATATTTTTTTGGCACCAATATTCTGGATTCGGATTCTGAATCCGAATTCTGAACTCGGATTTTGATCCTCAATTTGAATTCTGAATCCGGATTCTGAATTTGGATTTTGAATCTGAATTTCGATTCTGAATTCGGATTCCGATTCCAGATTGAGACTCAAAATCCGGATTCAGAATCCGAATTCAGAATACAGATTGAGAATTAGAATCTGGAAGTTGGATTCAGAATCTGAATTTAGAATCCGGATTCAGATTCTCGTCTGTTGACTTCAATACCATTTGAGCTTGGACCTCTACCCACCCTAACCCTTCTTTAATTTAAAATTTCCCATTACCTTCAAATGATCGTATTCACACATGGTATTGCTATAAATCCTTCTCGAAAATGGATCATCAGTATTTCCGGCTGCTCCACCTCTTAGCCTTCCGTAACCACCAGGTCTATATCCTTGAAATATAGCGAGATCAGGGTCATAATTTCTATTCCAATATGGTGATGGCCGAAGCCGTCCTCTTTCCATGCCAAAATTTCTGAACACTAGCAAGATTCTCCACCCAGTAGCAGCTGTAATATTCGTTATGCATGTACTGTTGTGATCATAGGGGTTGGGATAGTTCGGGCTAGTAATTCTTCCACTTCCGAGGTATTCGAACTCAGCGATATCAATGGTACGGTTGCAAGCTAAATTTTTTTGGTTTTCAACAATGAATCAAAAACCATTACCACTCAACAATCGATATCTTAACATAAACTTGGCTGTATATTCGCTTGTTATTACAACCGAAGTTGACACCTAAAATTTGTAATAGTAGTTTTATTTTAGATCAATGGCCGGAAAAGACCATGGCTGTAGGGAGATGGGGGCACCGAGTTGGGTTTAATTTTTTGATCCCCCTTCAATACAAAAAAATTTTTTTACCCTCCCCTCCCCTACTGCAAAATCGTAATAACAGCGAAAAATTGGTTTATTGGATTGACGCGGAAATTTTCGAAAAATTTTAATTCCCCTTTTAACCTATGGGGAAGGGGGTAATTCTTCAATACCTGAACAACAGACGTAGTAGAAATGTATCTAGCTGGAATTCTACTTCCACAATGTCTTATAAGACTTCTAGCTAAATATTAAAAAAAAATTTTCCAAAAGTTTTCCAAAATTCAAAAATTTTTACCTGCTTCTTGTTCAGTAGCACAAGCTGGATGTTGGCATTCGGCTAAAGTTCCAACATCTCTGATTTCAAGGTATTCATCAAGGCAATTATTGGTAGTCGAAGGGAAATCAAAGCGGCTAAAAACAATTAAGACACATTATCTGTAAGAATTGAGTTCTATGGGCACCTAGAAAAAAGGTGTCTCAAAAATTTTTGAAACTAACACAATCTTAAAGTATATATGGCACTTATTGAAAAAATAAAAGAATTTTGGCGCGAAAGTCTAACCCTCCGAGATATAGGGTACTCAATTTTCGACCTTTTGCCAAAATTTACCCCTTTTTGTAATGCGCATAAGTCAGCGAGGCTAAATCCAATTTTGATAATCTTGGGCTCGCTAGATTCCTTGAAACACGAGCTACAAATATTATCTAGACACCTTTACGTCAAACCTTTAAGAAAAATTAGAAAAATTGAAAATACTCAAAAAAACCCCGGCTTTTTCATAATCAAAATTTCAATGTTTTAGCCGTGGCACCCAAGAAAAAATCGAGCGGGCGGAAATTTTGTTGCCATATTTTTTTATCTCTTGCCTGGGTCTATCCAAAATACTTGTCCTTTTTGGCCGCGTCAATTTTTCTGGGGTACATTTCCTAGTATGAACCTCTAAGGTCAAAAATTGAAACTTTTTTAGATTAGCGAAATTTGCCAAAATTTATATATATTCGGGAAATTCATGAAAAATGAAGCATTTTTTGTTTTTACAGTAAATTCTGAATCGTTATCGTTGTCGAGATAATCGCGTTTGATGTTGGCGATTTTGAATTTGAATTTCCCGCCAAGACCCTGATTTTCAATTTTGGCGGGAAATTCAAATTCAAAATCGCAAAAAAATCGCCAACTTCAAACGCGATTATCTCGACATCGATAACGATTCAGAATTTACTGTAAAAACAAAAAATGCTCCATTTTTCATGAATTTTCCGAATATATAATTATGGCAAATTTCGCTAACTTAATTTTTTTGAATAAAATTTTCTTACTTAAATTCAATTTCTATCGGTTGACTTTCTTTTGCATAAAAATAAAATTTGCACCGATTATGTTTTTGATTAACCCTCATCAATCCTAAATTTTACAATTTATGCAAATTTTCGTTTCAATGCACACCTTTCTCGGACTCCCATGTAACTTCTGACCAATCACTTTTTGCAAGATTAGCACCACCTTTACAATCACTATCCACTGCTTGATATTCAACTACGAATCCCTCGAAGTTGGTATCCGAATCTGACTCAAAATAGAAATCTACTAGTCTAGAAGAAGATTGATAAACAACAGGAAGTTCCAACCCAGCCGGTATGCTTGCTGTTGGTGAGATGAGATATGGAGAGATGGCCTTAGGTCCATCATAAACCTAAAAATTAAAATTGTAAAGATTTTGAGAATTTAATCAAACCATGATATAGTCAAAATAACCAGCATCTTTCCTAACTTCACTTTCCATCTCGAATTTTGTAAATTTAAGTTCGATGATCTTCTTTGGATCTGCTGTTTTTATTGTCCATAAACATCTTAGAGCGTTGTGATATTTTCCATCAGGATCCAATGGTGGTGTAAATGTTTGGACCTGGTCGGTAGCAGTCAAATTCCCACCACATCCTTTTTCTGGGCCTTAAATTTTGGAATTTTATGGTGTTCTAAAAAAAATCCCCGTGAGCAAGCTTTTTTGCCTCGTTCATAGCTGTTATTTGAATCTGCATCAAGGCTGAACCAATATCGGTATCGGTAATTACGGTAAATCGGTAATTTTCGGTCTTACCGGAATTTCGATATCGGTAATTTTTCGAATCCGTTAGGTTTTCGGTATCCGATAATTTTTTTCACCCGATATCGTTTCGGTATAGTTAATTATTTTCATCCGGTTCAGCCCTGATCTGCATCATTCAATTGTCCCTGAAAATCAGGAAAAGTCTTTCTAGACGGGCAATCTATAGTGAAAAAATCGAATATTCGAAGTTGGTATCCTGAGATCCCGGCCTCATACGAAAAAATTCTGTTTTTGAGTAAACTTTAACAATATTACACTAATCTTCATTCTATCCATTGAGGGCGCAAAGCATAAAATTTTTGAGAAAGCGCAAAATTTTCCCCCCGGCGAAGAACGCCGTGTAAAAAAGGGTAAAATCATTGTATTACCTAAACTAGCAGTGACACTCAATTTGAAACCACCACTTGACATGCTATGATCCGTATGGAATCGAACTACCAGGAACCTCCCAGTTGTTGAAACCGGCTCTTCTGGTACATTATCACCACACGTTTGTCCCGTAAGTGTTAGGTTAGAAATTATCGGGCCATCATAGAGCTCCACATAGTCATAATCACACGTGTATCCAGCTGCTTCAAGTTGGACAGACGTGAATCTAAGAAAATAAAATTGCAGAGTTTTTACGCTTAAACTGTTGCGATTGGTACTACTTCAACTATATAGAAGTTAGAGGCAGGCTATTCAGTGACCACCATGGTGTAGTGGTCCAGAGCGCTACCAAGGAGTATCAGCAGCATGGTTCGGTACCGCCTTGCGTTCAAAAGATTTTGCATAAACGAGGATCACAACAAAAACTCACTTCGCGGATAAAATTCTTCCTTCAGGAGCACTAACATTCCAAACGCAGTCCAAATTATGATGATAGGGTAATGGAAATCCAGGAGATGTTATAGTCGTCGATAATTCATTATTCACATCTGATAAGTGAATATCACCACCGCAATTTGCTAAGGCATAAGAAATTTTGAATCCACGACGATTCTTTTGAGCACCATGATAAAATGAAGTGTTTGTCACAAAGCGGATGCCGATTCCACCCTAAAATTTTGTTTCAAAAAAAACTTCTATGCCTACCTTGACAGAAATTGGAGCTGTTTCATTAGCATTTTGGCCTTCAGAACCGCAGAAGCTTAAAAGAACACGTTGATTACTAGTGTCGAGGATTTCCAAATAATCGGAATCGCAGCGACCAAAAAGTGATGGTGAGTCTAAATTTTTTTGCCATATACCCAGGGTTGCCAGATTGTGATCCATGGAGTACAAATGTAATCCAGACAAGCTTTTTGTAACCCAAAAATTGTGAAATTACTATGGTTGAGTTACACTTTGTAACCCAAGCAAGATTTTTGTCCATTAAGTGTAATCCAGGCAAAAATTTTTGTCACCCAGGTCAACAACCCATCTGGCAACCCTGCATGCATACATACACAAGGAGTATCGCGCATTGATCGGAAATTTAAAGATTCATAGCGCATCAGGCGGGTGAAGCCCTTTGATGCGCTATGAATCTTGCATTATGATGCGTGTCATGACGCACGTCATGATATAATGTCATGATGCAGCATTATGATGCGTATTATGACGCACGTCATGATACGTATCATGATGCAGCGTCATGACGCGTGTCATGACACGCACTAAAACCTTGTGCATGTATGCCTGAATGTACCCCTATATGATGTGGGTCAGTGACGTAATTTGGGGGAAGGGGCTTTTGGATGCTCCCTCTTTTTCGTCTGGAGGGCCGGAAATTTTTTCTTGTCGATGGCCATCTTATGGCTTTTTCAAATATTTCATTAAAAAAATCAAAAATTTAGAGCAAGTTCCCCTGGTTCCCGCCGCTTTACATTGACTAAACTGGGCAAAAAAAATTTTTTATTTTCTTTCGAAAATTACCCATTTCGAGGTAATTTTATGCGAAAAATCGATTGCGCGCACTCCCGCAATCTGAAAACTGCAGAAAAATAATGAAAATTTGCCAAAAACGACCACGCAGGGATGCATGGGGATGCAATTCGATTTTCTCGAGAAATGAACAAATATCCCCCATGCATTCCTGCTTGGTCATTTTTGGCGAATTTTCACAATTTTCTGCGGTTTCCAGGTTGCGGGAGTGCGAGCAATCGATTTTTCGCATAAAATTACCCCTAAATGGGTAATTTTCGGAAGAAAATAAAAAATTTTTGCCAAGTTTAGTCAACGTTAAGTGGTGGGAACCAGAGGAACTTGCTCCGAAAATTTCAAAGTGTCCCCTATCCAGCACTTTCCTAAAAACTTGTCAACGAACATATTAATCCACTTACAATCATAAGCACTCATATCACCAGCCAAATCCAAATCAAGAACTTTGAGCGTAACAATCGGCTCTTGATCTTTGGTCTCCGGGTATATCAGATACTTGCATTCCATATTCTCATTTGGATAATAATTCGGATAATGCGGTGAAGTAATAACACCATGATTCAAGCGGAAAGTTGTTCCACAAACTAAATTTTTACGACATGGGAGGGGTATAACCATAGGCATAGCCAAGATTTTTGACAGGGACTAAACTGTCAAAAGTCTGAAAAATCATAAAAAAAACATAATGGGGAACCATGATGTTTTTTTGTCACGGCTTCGCCGCGACAGGAGGACTATAGCCTCCTATCCCCTCGCTACGTCTATGGGTGTAACTGTTAGAGGGAGTGCTCATGTATGATGGCAGCACACCGGACCACTACACCATGATGGTCAAAAAGTATCTGATCGCAAATTTTGTCCTTGAATTAGTGCCAACTGCAACAGGATTTTAAAGAATTTTTGAAGACTGTTGATAAGTTGGATGATTTTTGGAGATTTGGAGGAGTTGTGGATTTTTTCCTTTTTACTAAACTCTTACCCGCAGTCCAATTCAACTTGAATCCCTTAGCAGTAACTTTCTCATCCGTTGTGAAATTAATCCTCAGCCGGTTACTTTCCGAAACAAAATGCTTATAATGATCTGGTAGTTCATTGCTACAAATCGAGTGCTGTACTTCTTCATGATCGAAGTAGAAATAATATTCACTAGTTGGCGCTTGTGCTCTGGATTGGTGCTCTTGGGAAAGTTGAAGGAAATCTTTTTTGCAATCTATCGATTGGGCAATATCAAAGTCATCGAAGTCGAGTTTGATATGAAAGCCGAGTGGTACGGAAATGTCCCAGAGACACTGGACGTTGTTCGGGTAGTCTTTGGGATAGTTAGGGCTATGAATAGTGCCAGATTTGGAATGGGTAACGAAGCCGCAAGCTGAAAAAAATGAAGTTTATATAGGGGTTTTGAAAGAATTGATCATAGGGATAAAATAAAAAATCAAGGTTCCATCTATGCCTGGACAAACCTAGATCTGGTCTTTATTTAGATCTGGATCATGGCCATAGGTCGGCAAGGTGGGGGGGGGGAGGGGACCCCCGATGCGGGGGTCCTCCACCAAAAAACGGCCTTTTTTTAGCCGACACCCAATTTTTACGGACCACCTCATGTTCGGCGGGTTCCATGCGGTGGTCCCCCCTTAATTTTGGGTCCATGCGGTGGTCCTCCCCTCAATTTTGGGTCTATTCGTGCGTCGGTCAAGGGGGGGGAGGCTCCCCCCCCCCTTGCCGACCTATGATCATGGCCTCCTAATGGTAAAGTCCAGCTACTGGTAAAAAGTTATGAGTATCGGAATTTTCGACTTAATATTTCCGATTCCGATTTCCAGATGTACACAATTGGCTCTTGGACTAGACCTAGACCTGAACCTAAACCTGGACTTTGACCTAGAGCAGGACCCCTGGACCTGATCCTAGGCCTGAACTGATCGACTATTTCCCTATTTAATCATTTTCTTACCAGAATCATAGTCAACAAATTCATAGTTGATGATAAAACCACCCTGTTTATTGATAGAATCATCCGTTATCCATTGTAAGGTCAAATCTCGACTTCTGGATTTGACTTTTTTGAATCGATCGGCCAAAGGTTCACTTCCGTTCCCATTACAATACCTATGAATTGTAGCTTGCCCTGAATCGCCTTCAGAAATTATGAGCACATCATGTTTGCATTCAACTTCATATTCGATATTCATAGAGGTGATTTCGATCTAGAACTTTGGATATACTATTAGAATTGGATTCGAGGGGTTCAAGTCATAACGATAAGGGAGGGAGGAGAGATAGGCACTAATATAGTGCCTATCTCTTTTGACCATATTGATTTTGACTATGATCATTTTGACGTGATCGACGAAGTGACGGTACACGGCTGAAGGACATAAGTATTTTTTTCAACACTTACCGAAACAACTTTCCCTTCTGGCGCCTGTAATGTCCATATACAAAAAGCATTATCTGTGTAATTTCCATCAGCTCCTTTAGGTGGCTCAATAACTCCACTTGGGTTGTCCCTCAAAAGCCCACCACAGGGATTAAACGTGACTGTCAAGTCAAAATTCACTGATTCTGTGGATGTATAACTGAGTATGTAGTAAGAGGGGTTGTTTATAACATGAATATCCAAATCAGGGTTAGTATAACCAAGTTCTATAGTTTTGTTATCGGCTGGTTTTAAAGAAGCGGTGCACAAGATTTTGTTTACTGGCCACGGATCTTCATTAACATCTAAAAATTTGTTAATTGTAAGTTTGCTAGGTATAAAAAATCATACAAAATGAGGCAACAAATTACACTTTTTAGTGATTTTTACATGAATATGGGAAGAAATTTTTCTCTCGAAAATGGTCCATATACAAAGTTCATGAAAAATAAAGCATTTTTTGTTTTTACAGCATGTTCTGAATCGTTGTAGTTTTCGAGATAATTGCGTTTGAAATTTTGAATTTGTTACAAGCTCTTCGTTGTAATACACAAACTTTTTTGAATTTTTTGCGGAAAAATCGATTTTTGCATCAATTTTTTAAATTTTCATAAAATGAACATTGTAGCAATTTGTATAGCTAAATGAGACGAACAAAATGACACCAAAATGATCCAATTTGAACAATGTTTTGGGTTATTGAAACGAAAACATGAATCAGAACTTTCGTTTCAATAACCCAAAACATTGTTCAAATTGGATCATTTTGGTGTCATTTTGTTCGTCTCATTTAGCTATACAAATTGCTACAATGTTCATTTTATGAAAATTTAACAAATTGATGCAAAAATCGATTTTTTCACAAAAAATTCAAAAAAGTTTATGTATTACAACGAAGAGCTTGTAACAAATTCAAAATTTTTAACGCAATTATCTCGAAAACTACAACGATTCAGAACATGCGGTAAAAACAAAAAATGCTCCATTTTCCATGATCTTTCCGAATTTATCATCTTTTCATATGATTATAAATTACTGGACTGGTCCTTTAACAAAAATATACCCGTAATAATAACCCTGCTAGACGTGAACAAACACGCTGTAGATCCCAAATAAGTTCTTCCTGCCCGAAAATCTTTAAACTTCAACACCGTCGTTCCACTAGAATCTTTCCTCCTGACTCTTATATGACAATATGATTTAGCTCCAATCGGATAGGCATTCTGTCTCCCATATGAATATGGCAGACTCATATTTGTGATAGTCAAAGATTGATTGTCTTTAATATCATACATGCAAGCATATGCATCGAAATCTTGGCCCACTTTCTTGTATTTCAAATGAAAAGGTTTATATAGACGAGATTTGTCGACAATATTCGTTTCATAGCTGTCATAAAATCTGGATTTGTCTTCGTAATAGACGGAGGCAATGTCGCTTGTGGAGACAAAAATGGAGCTGTTCGAACAGAATTTACGATACATTTGGTAGCTAGAATAGCGGTTATTTTTGTCGCCGTTCCAGATTTCGATGTCTGGGAAACAGGTGCCCTAAATTTTTGAAAAATTAATTTCCTTTTTTCTTCTTTTCTATGGGCGCACATCTCACAGGTAAATAAGGGAGTGAATGAACGGGGGAGGAACCAGAATCGCGTATGACAAACACCCCCGAAAATTTTGGCTTTCTGAGGGTGGCATAAATTAAAAGGGGAGCAAGATGATTTTTTTATATTTTTCAAAAAAATTTCCACCATTTCCTTGGTCCCCCTTATATTTTTGTCGAAAATTTCCCAAAATTTTTGGCAGAAACAAAGGGTCATCTACTTTTTTCGATTTTTTTCAAAAATTATCTCGGTCATGATGGACCAAGTCGGTCCATAATGGCCCAGGACGAATCCGGATAGCCCAGGACGGACTAGAATGGCAGAGGACGGACCATAATGGACCAGGGCGAACCAGGACTGTGAAAAACCATCCACTAATTTCCAAAATATCATTTCTTTCAAAATCTCACCTTTTCATCGTATCTAAACAAATAACTCGAATCATAAAACCCATGGTCGTCACCCACAAATTCCAACTCGATCATATATCTACTACCTATTCCTGCTCTAAAATGCCATTCGCACGACAAATGGGGTATCACTGTATCCGGGTATCCTGGTACATGTAATGTTCCTTCTTCATCGTTTATAACACCACCACATTCAAATTTGGAAGAAGAGAATTGCATTTCAAAGCCACATTTTCTATTGTAGCAGAAAAGTCGGTTCATAGCTATTTTACTGCTTGAGTTGGAAGAGAATAGTAAATAAGCAGAACTATGGGAAGATCGATAGCCATCGGAGTCAACGTCAATTTTGGTGCAAATCGGTGGCATTATTACATCACCTAAAAATTGTTGGATATGGGTAGGGACTAGTGATATCACAAAAAAATCGTGAATCGAAATCGAACGAAATCGGTTCTCAAAATTTTTTCTTTAGCTTTTTATGAAAGATACCAAAAACCAAAATAACACAAAAATTGCGTTTGACAACTTTTATTTTGACCACATTTTATGAAAATACATAGAAAAAAAGGTACGAGACAAATTTCGTCGTGATTTTGTGACGAAATTTGGCACGAAATCGNCAACTTTTATTTTGACAACTTTTTATGAAAATACATAGAAAAAAAGGTACGAGACAAATTTCGTCGTGATTTTGTGACGAAATTTGGCACGAAATCGCGACGAAATGTGCCTAGTAACTTTTTTCTATGTATTTTCATAAAAAGTGGTCAAAATAAGTTGTCGAACGCAACTTCTGTGTTATTTTTGTTTTTGGCATTTTTCATAAAAAGCTAAAGAAAAAAATTTTGAGAGCCGATTTCGTTCGATTTTGATTCACGATTTTTTTTCATGGCATCAAGTAGGTACTATCGTGGTGTTTTTTTTTGCGTTTTTCGGTTCAACTTTTTTCAATTTTTTCGATTTTTTTCGAAAAATTCCACTTACCAGTAGCATTTTGATCTTTCATAGTTAAAAAGTCTGTAGTGCAGTTGTTTTCTGCATATACACTCATGAAAGATATATGATTGACTCTAAATTAAAAACAAAATTTGTGTGCTACAAAAAATTTCTTACTTGGCTTCAACAAAATGTCCAGATGGTGCTTTGACGATCCACTCACATTTGGTTTGAGGCGGATAAAAATTGGGATAGTTTGGACTGGTGATAAGATCATTTCCTTCTTTTCTAAGCACCAGGGATCCACCACAAGTGGCTAAAATTTTAAAATTTGTTTAGCAAGCGGATGAAACCTGAGCTAAAAGGCAAGGGCGGCGCTAGGTCCAAATTTGGGGAGGGATCCATTTTTTTAAAATTTTGGTAAAAAATAATAAGTGAAAAATTTTCAGACACCGATTCAGTAGCGTAGCTAGGGAAGGGGAATGGGGGGGGGCAACAAATGAGAGGGGAACTACACCGTGTCCCTCCTCCCCTGGGACCGCTCTTGGTTGCCCCCCAAAACCAAATCCTGGATCCTCTACTGTATGATTATTTGGTGAAAATTAACAAAAAAACACTTGAAAAAATCATAAAAATCCGATTTTTTTGAACCATCATGTAATTTCATAGAGGAAATTTGGTATTATACCTTACCTAATTCATAAGTAGCATTCCACCCCATACTCTGAGCATACGAGTCCGTCACATATCTCACATACAAATGAGAATCAGTCGAAAATATCGTGCTCGGTGGATTTATATGACACCATTTCCCCACAAGTGGGGAGCTTGGACTAGCGCCATCTCTAATTTCCAAGAAATCATCATTGCATTCGTCTTCATCACTGCCTTGTAGATGGAAAGTTAGTGGATCCACGGTGAATTTTACTCGATGCCCAGGCGGTGCTGAGATGACCCAATGGCAATCCAAAGAATTTGGTGACATATGAGGGAAGTCTGGGGAGGAGAGTATTTGTATTGGGTTGAATTCGTTAACTTCTAAGTGGCTTTCTGAGCAGTCATGTAAGAGTTCTTTTAACAGAAGCTAAAAGTTCTGTTAAAGGACCAGTCCAGTAATTTATAATCATATGAAAAATGATATATTCGGAACGATCATGAAGAATGGGGCATTTTTGTTTTTACGGCATGTTCTGAATCGTTGTAGTTTTTGAGATAATTGCGTTTGAATTTGTTACAAGCTCTTCGTTGTAATACACAAACTTTTTTGAATTGTGTATTACAACGAAGAGCTTGTAACAAATTCAAAATTTCAAACGCAATTATCTCAAAAACTACGACGATTCAAAACATGCCGTAAAAACAAAAAATGCTCCATTTTTCATGATCTACGAATATATCATTTTTTCATATGATTGTAAATTACTGGACTGGTCCTTTAAAACAAGTTCCAAAGAAATCTGCGTGTACACACTAAGTAGCCTCTCCTTGTAAGCTACGGTGGATTTATGGACAGTTTCCCTACAATAATTGACAAAAACTTACTTTAAACCCTCGCCTCGAATTTTCTACAGAATCCGTATTAAACTTTATATACACTCTCCCATTATTCAACGTCTTATTAAACGGCTTAATCCCACAAAACTTCTCATCTTCATCAAACATCCTTTCACCAACAAGCAAATAATCCCCTCTACATTCACCATCTGCACTATCTATATCAATATCGACCACATCAGCAACAACTTGTCGATTTGTTTCTAGCATTACGCTCCAGAAACATGATTCGTTCACACGGTAAGATTGCGGATACCCAGGATTGGTTATAACATGGTTCAATGGTCCAGTTAAATAAGTCATATATTCGAAGACTCTGCAAGTAAGTTTGTATTCGAGTTTGAAGCCGGTGAAGGCTCTGGAGCGGTCCGTGATAAAATAGACGTAATATTCTCTTTCATAGCTAACAGGGATTTCAGTGTTTATTTGGCTTTTCTTGCAATAGCGGGGATAATAGTTGGCTTCATCGAGTCTGGAGAGTTTATCTGGGCTGGTTATATCTCTAAAAAGATAATGAACTGATGTACAGGGTACAGCATAAAAAATCGGATTCTTATGATTTATTGCTCTTTTTTCAAAAATTTCAAGTTTTTAATTTTCACTAAAATGACCCTATATGGGCTTTTTCCACGTGAGAAATCGATTGCGCGCATTGTCGGACTGTGAAAATGTTCCTTGACTATCAATTGGCCTATTTTCGCATTTTTCATGTAAATAGACTAATCCAGGGTCAGGAAAGCTTTTTTCAGCGCTCATGAATGCGCTCAATTTAGAAATAATTTTTTGTTTGAATTGTTTTGGATATTAGCACGAAATCTCTGTTATTGTAATTTCATTCTGTCATCTCTTTTCTCAGTTTATTTGTATCTATCGCGATTATTATTACTACATTACGGCGCGTCATTATTATTATTACATTACGTCGCAATTGTTTTGATATGTCGCATCGTTATCGTTTTGTTTTATTCGCGCATTGCGTTGTTATCATATTGTGTTTTTGTAAAAGGGCTTTTGGTGCAACAGTTGCGAGTTCTGTGCTGGCTGTTGTTCTATTAGTTCCTTGTGTTCGGTTTTTATACTGTGCCACGTTAATTTACTTCTTTCCATTCTTGCTGCCGGCGTTTACAAAGTAAAGGTTTGAGAAGCTTCTTTCTCTAAAGAGCTTCTCCTGCGCCGTTTCTTTAAATGTATTATTTATGAAATGTGTTGCTAACCTTTTACTGTTATTTTGTATCATTTTTGGTTGTGAATTCAGACAAATAAAGTTAAAGAAAGTCGCAGTTTGATATTTTTATCGGGTTTGCACCCGCGCTTATTTCCCTATTTTAGGCCTTTTAATTCAGCGTCACAAGAATTCAGAAGCTTGGTAACGTTTACTCCACGAGACCGATCGCGAAAACCTGCGGAAATCCATTGCGTGTTGGGCGGAAATAAAAGTTCGAGACCGATTGCGTGGACCTGGTGGAAATCCATTGCGCTTTGGGTGAAATAGAAGGTCAGTGCCTTGCAGAATAAGACCCAAGGGAACCCTCAAAATCTCTGAATTTTACACGGTCAAATTAAACCTACTTGGGCTCAGCGATAGCTCATTGAATTCCTGAGATCACAGCGAATAACTTTGTAGAATTCACTCTTTATGAAAAAATTTCTATGTTGGAGAAAACTGAGAAGAAAGTTTATTGTTCAGTTGTAATATGCGAATTTCAGTAAACTTAACTCAAAAGCATCAATAACTTTTTTCTAAGTTTTCTTCAACATAGAAATTTTTTCATAAAAAATGACGTTCTACAAAGTTGTTCGCCGTGATCTCAGGAATTTAATGAGCTATCGCTAAGCCCAAATAGGTTTAATTTGACCGAGTTATAGCCAAAAAACTAAAAATAAGGTAAAAAATACAAAATCTCGCTTAAGCTCAAAATTTTTTGTCCCATGCACTTCCAAAAATTTTTGAATTGAACCCACGACGTGTGGAACGTTGGTGTAAAATTCCATTGCACCATCTCTCCCTCTTATGACGAGTATATTCTACTTACAAATTGATAATAGACACATAATCATAACGGCACTCTACATGTTCCTCCATGTCGATATAGGAAAATTTGAACTCAAGTCCATGAAACAAAGGTCGTTTGATGGTCCATTTGCATTTCATGTCGTTTGGATACTTCAGGCCCAGTTTTGGATTTTCCAAATATTGTGGGTCAAATGTTGGGACGAGGATTCCTCCACATTGCCAACCTTCTGTAGAATTTTCATTCAGAGTTGTGCTTCCTAAAAATAGTCATAACCAATTTGAATATTAGAGAAGGGGGATGAATAAGGAGAGTCTAGATTTTGGAAATTCACTGTGGGGGGGGGTGGGACTTAGTTAACTTTAGGTACTCCTATAAAAAAATTTTCCAATATTTTCTAAAATTTTCTATTTTTTTCAACAAAAGTGTACAATATTGAACGAAAATGCTTATAAAATGGCGATTTTTGGTTTAAAAAATGGCACATTTTGATCATTTTGTTGAAAAATAAGAAATTTTAGACAATTTTGGAAAAAAAATTTTTGAGTAGGGTACCTTAAGCTAACTTATTCCTGGAGCAACGCCATAGGGATAAGAGTGAGGAATAGTGTGGGATTCTTGTGCCTAATAAACAACACCTACCCAAATAAGTCCTATTAGCAATTTCTGGCGTAATATCATCCCAGTGCAATTTAAACCTTGAATTATGCATATAAGACCCAAATGTTATTGTAGCCACCGAATCTCGTATAATAAACGTTTGAGGCTCAGTAATCCATCCATTAAACACTTGAACTTGTAGGTTTTCCGAGCCCTTGCAACAGCTTCTACAAGCAATAAATCCTCTAATTGGCGTAAATGTTGAATGTTCGTCACCAAAACCACAATCACTGGCATAAACTCGAAGTTGTTGACGTCTCCCAACAACACCATAAGTATCTTCCAAATCGGGAATGTTAACTTCATCGATTGTGATTTGAAGGAAGTTTTCTACGTTTTCTGCTCGGATGTACCAAGTGATAAACATTCCTTCGGCGTATTCTGATATAGGAGATTCGATGATGTGGGAGTTTGTCCAACCACCAAAGGCTATAATTTTAAAAGTTGAGAGAGAGAGAGAAAAGTTAACAAACTTCGTTTGTATGACAATTCGAACTTTGGTCTATCATTCCATTCCCAAGTGGAATCATTGACTGACCGAAATTTGATCCAGAAATTTTGGGCCTAAAAATTATTGTTATACTAATTTGGTCATACGAGAGCAGGGAAAATTTTTTGATAATGCTTATTTAAGGAGATATGTCGGGCAGTAGCGTTTCCAGGGGAGTACGATGGAGGCTTATATGGTCGCACCCCACCTTCCGAAATTTGATCCTAGATATGCTACTGATGCCGGGGGATTAACACTAGCTTATTGTTGCTAACTTGTAACTTACATTAAAGTTTTGAAGCGAAGTAGGTTTACAAAATCTTCCCAACAACTTTCCAGTTGAGTTCGAATCACGAATTTCTAAGTAAGAACCAGTACAAAATTCGGTTTCAATAATTTCAACTTTTCTAAAAGTAGAAAAATTAGTTTAGGCTAAATAATTGTTCCATGCTTTATGTCAACAGAAATTGAACTTCCAGGAACATTCGTGATCGTCCAAATGCATTCAAAATCCTGAGAAGTACCATACCAAACATTCGGTTGTGTTAGTGTACCATGATGACCCTTGACTTCACCACCACAAACTAAAAAGAGAAATTGATTTTTCAGGGATTGATGTTTAACCACTGGTATTTTTTTGTTGTTCCCCCCCCCCCCCCCCCCAAAAAAGATTATAACAGTTGGACTGTATGGTGTTAGACTAGAGAGAGGCAAGACCGAAAGACCTAGANCCCCCCCCCCCCCGCCAAAAAAGATTATAACAGTTGGACTGTATGGTGTTAGACTAGAGAGAGGCAAGACCGAAAGACCTAGAGCTATTCGCCCAGGCTAGGTGTTTACTAGACTATGCTCGTGTATCTATGTCCGCAATATTACAACACATAAGTATTTCTGGGGGCTACAGGATTTTTTTGGGAGGGGTGTGCCAATGTGAAAAAATCATAATGGGGAACCACTAAGATTTTTGCGCGTCAGAAAACGCACGCTTCGCGCTAGAGAGCAAGCGCGAATCCCCTCCCACGTTAATTTGGAGAAGGGAGAAAGTTGTATACGTGTGCATGAATGACCCCTTACATTGATCTTCATTGTTTTTGATTATATATCGAACCAAATAATGGTCGCTCGGCCGTAGATTTCTTCCTTCAATCATAACATATGGCCACATATCGGATGCGAATTGATAATGCGAACTTTGTTCACCAACATCCGGATCCATATTTATCGAAGGTGGCATTTCTGCTGAGAGTTTCTTAGAATTGAGCCTTAGGGTCGTTCTACCAGCAAGGCTGCTTCCATTTTTGTTCAAATTTGGATCGATTATCGATTTGGTTATAAGCCTAAAATTTTGAGAATTTATATAGCTG
>OZJO01000999.1:8317-27972 GCA_900406225.1 Acrobeloides nanus | reverse complement strand
CCCCCCCCCAGTGGCGTAGGCAAAAGGATCGGCTAGGAAGGCACTTCCCCAAAAAAGGCCGATTTTTCCCAAAAACATAAGGGGGAAGCTAATGCGTAGGGATTTTTCTAAAAATTTTGGCCCATTAGAGGGCACCTGTCCGGCATACACAATAACGGAACGAATTGACGGAACGAACAAGAACGGGACACAAAAATAGGACGACAAGAACGGGACGATGAAGGGAATTACAAGTTCTTGTCATCCCGTTCATGTGTTGTTTGAACACTCGTTCCATCCCTTTCTTGTCTATGCTACCTGTCCCCCCTGCTACCCCTTTCCTAAGCCACTGCCCCTCTCATT
Organism: Acrobeloides nanus; assembly: GCA_900406225.1. Lineage (NCBI taxonomy): Eukaryota > Metazoa > Nematoda > Chromadorea > Rhabditida > Cephalobidae > Acrobeloides > Acrobeloides nanus. The sequence goes on along the minus strand of OZJO01000999.1, from coordinate 27,630 downwards.
TAGATATTTACCTGGCACTTTCCGAGCAGGATCTATTGTAATAGCCCATCTACACCATTTTATAGGTCCTTGAATATTAATACTTTTCATCTTTTCTCCAGCATAAAATTCTCCACCACACTTTGCCGAAACTTCCATTTGAAAGCCAATTTTTGGTTGTTCATGAAGATCACCTGAGCCAACAATCGGATCATAGGGTGCACCTTTGAATATTATATATGACTAAAAATTGAATTTGTAAAAAATTTTCAGCCAAAAAATGAATTTTTACTATATTACGAGGAGCATCCACAATTTTTGTTTCATTGGTATCCAAACAAATTCTTTCCAACATGCCTTTGGAATTAAATGTTGTCACGCCATAGCTAAATTTTTAAAACACCGTAGTCATGTGGTTAGGAAGCCAGACGCACGCACTGAATGGAAAGATATCACTATAGCGAGGTTCGGTCCGTAGCGATATTTTTTTACATCATTCACAATTAATCAAAATTTTTTAAGCACTCGGTAGTTTTCACAAACATCTCTTCTTATCCTCATCCGAGCGCAGTAGCGCTCGGTCTCCCGGTACTAGACCATATTTCATAAATCTTACTTCCTAGGCAAGTCACTAGTTTCTCTATTATAAGGACCATCATAAAACGCTAAACTGCCTTCAACATAAGCTATTGGTGAGCTACATCTAAAAATGTTTTGAAACAATAATTTGTTGTTGAAAAAAATCAAAACTTACGTAATGTTACGATTAGCATAGGGTGACCTCCAATTTGGATAGGATTTTTTAGTATGCAAATTTGGGGTTTGATAATAAGTTAGATTGTATGAGACAGTATAGCCTTCTGGTGCTTCCACTTGCCAGATGCACTCAGCGCTTCTTGGATAGTATTTTGGGAAGTTTGGCGATTGGATGATCGTTTTTTGATTTGGTTTTACTAGAAAAATTTTGTTTTTACTTGGGTTTATACCAGATGGGGGTAAAAATGACTAAAACAGCAAAAACATTATATGGAATTTCTCTCGTAGAGGAAAAAAGTTCTTCCCACATGGTTCAGGAGCAAGTGTCAAGAAATTCATCTTGGACAGGGAGAGTTCAATCCGCAAAGATCAAATTTTTATTGATTTTCACCCCTTACATTTGACAATAGCACCGCAACTTGAACCTAATGGTGGATCAATAAACGTCACCATTCCATTCAACATTGTTTTATCTTCTGGGTTATACATCATTTTTGAAGTTTCCACGTTGAAAAGAATAAATAACTCATTTGTATGAGAAGTATATTTGTAGTCTGTAATGACACCACATTGGGCATCTTGAGATACACCCTCTGGGCTAGTCCCAGAAAAGAACTAAAAATTGTAAAACTTAGATACGGGTTTGGATTTTAGGGTTGACTTAAAAATTCCCTCCCCCCAAAAAAGAAAAATTCTGTGGCGTACTGGTGGAGAAGGGGGTCTTTATGGTTAGCTACATACGTGAATATGGGATATATATATAGATCTACGTATCGCTCCTCCCTACCCCGAAGACTAGAAAAAAATACGATTAACTGTTACTGTGATAGGGTAAGGAATTGCGGACAGTGTGCCATTAAAAATTTAAAAGTAGTTTTTGCAATCGGTGAGACCCCTCTTGGACCCCCTTGCAAGTTTTGGAAATCTACATACTAAAGTTTTCGTCTACTGTCAAACCTCTCAATAGTGACCCCCTCGGGAAGGGTCACTATTGCAGGGTTTGATGTAGTTACATACAATAAAAGTTGCCTGATTTTGCAATAAAATTGTGCGCATTGAAACGATTGGCAGAAGACCAGGTTCAATCGCTTCAATACACACAATTTCATTGATAATCAGGCAACTTTTATTAGATGTGGGGGGATCATTGAGAGGTTACTGTACTTTATATTTTATACTCACCGCAATGCCATTGAAATTTTTTTCCGATGGATCCATGCAAGCTGATTTGGAGTCTGTCAAGTTACTGTTTGTGACAGGTACAGGAGTGATAAAGAATGCCTTGTGGATGGTGACCTTTGCCACTTTTCCGATTGGTGCTTTTATAGTCCAGTAACATGCTACATTTTTTATAGTTTCATCATAATAAAAATCGGTTTTTGAAACGGAAATTTCTGTATTGTTTTGAGTAATAAAACCGCCGCAACCTAAAAATGAGAGAGTCGTTATTCTCCAGAAATCAGTTTTCGACAAAAAATTTTTCAGTAGTAGGAAAGAGTGTATACAGAATATGATTCAATCAATATTTTTGAGTATAACTCATGTTTTCGTGCTAATATCCAGATTTTTCAACAAATCAGGGTCTCAAAAATGTAACCTTATTTTAAAATGTTGAAAAATTTTGTACGGCTCTTGTAATTTTGGATCAGCCCAATATTTAAAAAAAAGAAAAGTGACCCCCATGCCATCCCAAATTTTGAATCTAGCTACCTTAAAAAGGACTATGTTTTAAACATACCAACAGTAGACCATGTCAACCAAAAATGATTTTCCGGTTGATTTGAAGATTGGAAACTGATTTCAAACTTGCTCGAATTTGTCAAAATTTTCGCCGGAATTTTATCATTGTCACAAAATAAGGATGGTATAGTTCCTACTTCATCTTCAAGATTTTTCATATTCGTATTCCTAGTGTATGAAATATTGAAAATTTGCTCTGGTTTGACCTAAAAATTGTATAAGGTATCCCAACTAGGAGTGGAGAAGGCCGACTCTCTTGAATAATCCGAAAGTGTACTAAAAATTAGGGTTAGTCGACCCCGGAACTTGCCTGGGTCGGGCCCAGTGGCAGATCCGGGACAGGGGGAGGCATGCCCCCAAACCGAAAATTTCAAAAAGTGGTGTAGACCTGGTGGTGTGTGTTGTTTAGGATGGTGGGTATAATATAGTCTTTATTATAACACACTAACAGACTACATAGTGCACAACCAGCTAGGAGTTAGCATCCTAGCCAGACTGACTCAACAGTGATCAAGCAAGCACAGCTGTGTGCTCATTTTTGGCCAAAATTCAACAGGAAATTGAGATTTTTTACTTAGTTGCCCCCAAATGAAATCCCAGAACCGCCAGTGGTCGGTCCGATCCTTAGTTATTATTTTCCTTTCCTAGTTGAGACTTTTGAAATTTTATAAAAAAGAAACACAAACTTGTATATAATTTTGCATGCATGGTTGCCTCTCACGACTATAGTATCGATCATATGGAGAGCTATCAGCAATTTGGAATTTGTGGAAATGAATCAAGATTCTGCTGCCTGCTGGCGTTTCGATTGTCCATTTACAATTTCTTGCATCGGTGACACGGCCAGGGTAACCAGGGGATTGCAGAGTGCCATGAAGTGTCGTCAATTGGATGTTTTTACAAACTAAAAATTTTTTGTAAAAATTTGAAAAATCACAGGGGATTGCAGTACCGACAGCAAACCCAGACGCATTGAAATTTTTATTCAAAAATAAATAAAAAATTTCAATGTGTCTGGCTTTGTTGTCAAACTTATCAAAGAGCAAAAACTTATTGAAATAACCTTCTGCCGTTTAGACTACAGGACATGTGACGTGTACCCGGGACGTGCCGGGCACATGCGCCGGCACGTCATATATTCAAAATGTGTGACGTGCCGGCACATGTGCCAAGATGTGCCCACGGGCACATGTGACGGACGTACACGTCACATTTAACCTCTGGTTTGTGTCAGAAATATACTCCTTGGGACATCACAGGTGTGATGGCAGTAGCCGCCACAGGCTCCTCCCTCAAGTGAAGTCTTGTTTCGCTAGGCATAAGACGGCAGTTCAGTGAACAGCAGTATATGTGAACGTTGTATGCTTATTATATCTAATAAAGGATACTAGTACGTCATCCCTACACATACCGGATCCAACCGCTCTACAGGAGTTTGCTATATTTAGTACAACTCCATAGACACTCACACATAACTGCCTTCGGTCGAGCTTGGGGGCCCCGGGCCCTATTTCAATTGTTGGCTAGTGACTAGAAAATAAAATGGGTGACTAGTATAACTTTTTGAAAGATAATCCCATGACTAGTTAGGTTTTTTTGAATCTAAAACATATACCTTTAAGCAAACTAGTCAGTAGGTTATCTTGAAAAAAGTTACACTTTTCAAGCTTCAAAATTTCTCTAATCACTAGTCAACATTTTTTTGACTAGCGTTGACTAACCATCGATAGCCACTAGTCAACAATTGTAACTGCCCCCTGGGCCACAATGCGAGTACGAGCCTGGGAGAATTGTGTCCTTTACCTGTATTAAAATGAGCCAAAAATCCAAACAATGCCCCATAATGTGAGCCTCCATGTTGAATATATTTTACGCTTAGTTGATTAGCTTCCGAAATTATTGGATCCGGATTAACTTCTTTTCTGCAATAACGCTTTCGTAAATTGTTACTACCCAGTGGTCCCTCGGCAACATCAATATAATTTCTTGAAAATGTTGTGCAAAATCCACTAGGATCAGCCGACTCTAGGTCATCAATAGCAGCAAAAGTAAGCCGGATTTGGTTTCCTTAAAAAAATGTAAGAGCAAAAAAAAGTTAATACCTGCCGCTACAGCAATGTACCATTCACAATTTAGCGTTCTTGAATCTTTTTGTGGATATTGAGGAGCTGATATAGCGCCTGTAAGTCCATTGATGCTTCCACCACATCCTAAATTTTTCGCATTTTTACGAACTTCAACAAGTTAATTTCTTAATAGGGTTAAAAATAGCAGGCAAGGCTGCTTCTGGGGTCGATTGTTGTACTTGACAAGTGATAAGCGACAAGTTAAAAATAAAGGGAAAAATCGACAAGTTGGCACATGATAACCCTTTGGTGGCCCAGAACGAGCAGGGCCGAGAACGTGTCTTCCCCCAGTAGCGTAGGGAGAAGGGTTGGCTAAGAAGGAAGCACTTGGGGTGATTTTAGCCTGGTATTTAACTTACCAGTTTCGACTTGTTCATAGTAAGCAGTAAAGAATGTATTAGATGGGTTTGTCGTTTCAAATCTCAAGAAGAGACGGTTTCCTTGAGACATTAGTTGAGGGACCTTATGAGCATCACAAATTTCAGAATTTCGATATAATCCTGGGAAGCCAGGTGACGTTTCGGATCCACCATTTCTAGAATTTTCGGAAATAGCAATAATATTTTTAAAAGTATAAAACTACCTTATCATAAGAGCGGCTACATCACAAGGAGCCGAAATGTTTTCAAGTTTGAATAAGATTCTATCCATTGTAGGGAGCTGAAATATTGGGTGTCAAAAATAAAAAGTTGTTTTTTAAAGATTTAATTTTTGATAACAAACGTATGGACCCTACTATACATGGGCAAGGTGGAGAGGGAGCATCCTATGATGGGTCCCCCTGGCCAAGTTGATGACCTTTTCTATAGTCGACTCGCTCCGCGCGTTAAATTTTTGCACCCTGAAATCACCAACCAAAATATGATAATCGCATTTTGTTGCCCTTGGATGCAAATTGGGATCAAATTCAATTCTTCCACTTTTAGCTGTAAATGTCCTATCACAATCCATAGATGCATCAATCGCTTGGTATGTCGCCGAAAAGCCAGCTCCATTAACAGATCTATCACTTATAAATACAATCGTCATGCTGTTTTCGGTTGAGAGTAGTGGTGGAGGCTTTGCCATTCCACAGAATCTATAAAAAAAATCTTTTTTTTTACGCGTAACTTGTGATCCACTCTTCCATCTACCCTCTCGAGTTTTTCAAAATTGGAGGGCGAGTAGGGGTGTCAACAACCACCCCAGGTAAAAATATGGCCTTTAGAAAATTTTACAGCAAATGGATGCTCTAGGATAAATTGTGCACTACTCACGTTCCTATTAATTTGCCATGGTTGTTTTCATCAGTGAATGACTCAAACACTCGCACATTGTCAAAACCACAACCATCTCGATGAGCAACATTTTCTATATCAAAAATATTGAAATTCAATCGTATTCGTTTCGTCTAAAATTTGTATTTTTCAATTTAAACAATGTAGAAAAATTGAAAAATACCCCGGGGACAGTAATATGATAAACACAATACATGTTTGTAAGATATTTTTGTGGATAATCCGGACTTGTGATAACACCTCGTTCTTCGGAAAATACACCACCACATCCTAAAAAGTTCACTTTTTGAATAAGGCCATAGCTAGGTTAGGTTCAAAGGGATGTAGTTACATTTGAATTGCTTAAATGTTCTTTTTTGACCGAACTTCGTGAGAGAAGTATTGATGTGCAATAGGATAAAACTTTTATGGGTCAAAGGACAAGATATCCCTTATTTACCATAAGGTACAACTTATGTCCCTCCAAGTTGTTCTCCAAGCAGGGCTTCTCCAAACTTTGATTCTGTCCCCCCCCATGATCTAAGTGGGCAAAAATTTTTAGAATAAAAGAAACCTGGGGTGGGACAAAAATTAAACAATTTGTTCTGGGAAAACTTGGTGGGGGCAAATCAAAATTTTGGTCCTCCAGCTGGCTACAACGTTCATCCTTGTTCCCGAAATGCACACCCATGACATACATGTAGAAGGAAGGTTCAAATTTGTAAAAGTGTGTGGTGGTCTTATGTTTTTATCAACTTTTTGGTTATGGAGGGGATGCACTTAAAGAGAGAAGGGGAGGTCTTGGTTGAGGCATTCTTGATTTTTAGGCATTTCTGCGTTGGAAAGGTCCAAATCTAACCTCTCCTTGTATGCCCCTAGAAAGGGTTCAGTAACTCTGCTCCTCCCAGCTGTTCGCCCTTTTTTGTATGTTTTAATCCTTTTTTCTCTGGTTGAAGAGTAAAGTATTAAAAAGCATACCAACATCAGTAATTTCATATTCAAACAAGAACCCGGTATTTTTTGGAGAACCAGTGGTACTATAGGTGATAGACAAAGGTCGTATCCCACTAGTTACAACTTCGCCATTTGGAGAAAAAAACGGATATCTAGCACAAACATATTTCTTGTTGATGTTTTCATTCGATTCATGTCCACCAGAGAGCTAAACAAATAGGTTGTAACAAATTAAAAGATGTGGGGTTGGTGGGGTACGAAACCGTATCCGGGTAGCCAAAACAGAAATTCGTGCTGGAGGAGGTAACCAATCTTCGAATGGGCGAAATCGTCTTTCGGTGTCACGAGGGGAGGGAGGGGGGTGATGAGGAATGAAGCAGTGGCTTAGGGAGAAGGGTTGATTATAAGAGGGCACTGCTCCAAAATTATAAGAGTGATCCATATATTTCTCGGATTTTCAGCCCAATAGGAGCATGTCCTCCGGTGTCTCCCCCCATTCTCTACAACACTGGAACGAAGATTGGGGGGGGGGCGAGCGAATTTCTGGGAGGGATCCGAAACCGAAATTTAGGGTTAGGACCGAATCCAAACTTTGATGTACCGAAATTGGCCTTCGAGGTTGAGAAGACCTTGGAGGTGGGGGTGCAATGGCATAGGGAGAAGAGTTGACTAGGGCACCACTTTTGTAATTTTCGATCGGCCAAAACATAAGGGATTATTATGTTTTTTGCGTTTTCGGCCCACTAGAGGAGAGCTTGTGCCATTGATGTTCCCTCTTTTTCCCTATGCACTAAGGCGGTGATCGGGGTCAAGCGAATTTTGGGGAGGGCCCGAAATCGAACTTCCAGCGAAATCGGACGTCGATTTTTGGGAAGGGGGTCGATCTTTGGCTGGGGGGGGGGCAGTGATGTAGACAAGGAGGCAGTCGGGCAGCTGCTCTCTTAGTGGAAATTTAAAAATATTAATCATAAGGGTCCCCCTTATGTTTTTTGGGGGAAATTCAGCTTTATTTGGGGAAGTGCAAATCAATCTTCAAATCGACAAATGCCGATTTCGAGAATGTCTGCCGAAGGGTAATCCCGTAATGGTAGTGGGGATTGCGGAGTAAAAATCTTACTTCAATATAATCTTGAATCTCAGCATGACTATTATTCACATTGTAAAAACATGTATGCATATCCGTTTGAAGTCCAATATACTTAAACCTCAACTTGATAGCGTGCTTTTGGTCAGCAACAATTTTATAGGTACACTTGAACGAGGCCGGACTGGCATTCGGATAATTGGGACTGCTTATAGTTCCATTCAAATCGGTAAATTCTTTTTCACATACTAAAATTTAAAAAGAAAATTTTTCACTATTTTAAAGATGGACTACCATTTTCGTATTTTAGCCTAAATCCTCTTCCACTAACCACAGAATCGGTGTGGAACTTGATGTTGAAAAATATCGCTGTTAGCGGTTTTGTTGGAGGAATGAAATTACAATAGGCATCTATATCATCGTACATTTCATTATATTTTTGCTCGTTCTAAATTATTAGATAAGTGCAGAAAGGGAAACATGGAAATATTCGGTCCAATGTTTACGAGTGAACGTTCACTCTCCAAAAAAGTGGAAGTAAAAACATTAAACTTTCCACTTTCCGAAAAACGGAAAGTAGAAAGTGGAAAGTGACTTTTTCAGTTATAATTTGGCGACTTTCCACTTCCTACTTTCCACTTTCTATTTTCCACTTTCCATGAATTGCAACAGGCCCCTGGCACTAGTTCTAGAACTCTTATTTGAGTCGGGTCCTGAAGGACAAATATCACAGTCTATGCTCTTTTAGCTCATGATTAGACCTCCAAAGTTTTAAAGGACCAGTACAGTCAGTTATAACCATATGACAAAAATGATATATTCGGAAAGATCATGAAAAATGGAGCATTTTTTGTTTTTACGGCATGTTCTGAATCGTTGTAGTTTTCGAGATAATTGCGNATACACAAGCTTTTTTGAATTTTGTATTACAACGAAGAGCTTGTAACAATTTCAAACATAATTATCTCGAAAACTATAACGATTCAGAACATGCCGTAAAAACAAAAAATGCTCAATTTTTCATGACCTTTCCGAATATATCATTTGTTTATATGATTGTAACTGACTGGACTGGTCCTTTAAGATTGATTGGTTTTTTCATCAAACTATCCTGTCCGGATTTTGGTTATCCTAATGGACTTATGCCTATTCTTTCCTTGATATTCTTCTCAATCAACACTTACTTTTGTAATCGAAGATACTTTAACATAGTCACCCATGCAGCTATTCATCGAAGTCGGCTTCATCATCAAAGACAATGATCTTGCATATTGAGTTACAGTCGTCGCCACATCAAAATCCAAAAATTCAATTTTTATTTTCGTTGCATCCTTGGACAATTCAGACCCGTCACCAGGACTTAGTCTGGAAGCATTGAGAATCCAGGTGCAATCCAAATTTGGGAAATAAGCATGTCCATAGTTAGGAGACTCGATGAAGCCAGACATTTTGTTATTTTCATCGGGGAGGATTTCACCACCACAGCCTTCGGTTACTAAACTTTGTGTAATACTTCACGATGTTTATGATTTTGGGTGGAAAATGGCTTTTTTTGAAAATCTCATTTTTGATAACAAATCGCATTTTGGAAAAAATCGAATTTTCGAATCGCATTCGGTAAAAAATCGCATTTTTGGAAAAAATGGCTAAAAATAGAAAAAAATCGACATTTTTAGGGAATGATCCCCCTGGCTATGCCACGAATAGCGGGAGACTTCTACAAATTTTTGGGGGCTAGATAGTCAAGCACTTGTCGGTCAACTTTAGAATGGTTAGTTTTTCCGCATTTTTTTTGAAAAAAATTTTAACTTAAAAAATCTTACACGGAACAGATCTATATGTGATTGTAAAACCAACTTTACAATTAGGATCATTTGGACCTAAATTTGCATATTTTAGAAAATAAAGAAATCACTACATGCGTCAAGAACATTTCGGTCAACTAGTGAAGCATCAATATGGAAATATATCGCTGCATAAGGTCCAGAAGTTTTTATGACTGTTGATTGAAGTTGTGTTTCACAAAGCTGTAGCATTTGTGTTCGATTCGTAGCAACTTGGTTATCGTAGAGCTAAAAAAATTGATGGGAATTTTGTTTATCTAAGTAGGTTACCCCAAAAAAGGCAATTTTTGACAATTTTTAAAAAAATTTTCAAGTTTTTTAATCTTTATCAAAATAGCTCTACAGAAGGTTTTTTATGCAAAGAATCTATTACGCGCATTGCCGAACCTTGAAAATACTTCCCTGACTCGGATTCAGGGAAAAGGTGTGTGTATTGAAGCGAAAATATTCATCAAAAATTGAAAATTCATCGAAAAATTCGTCAAAATTTGAAAAAGTCGTAAAAAAATGAAAAATTCGTCTTTAAAAATGTGAAAAATTAAAAATTGAAAAATTTCGGAGCTGTCCTAGCTGGGGGGAGTCAATCAACAGAGTTCAAAAGATGAGTTAAAATTTATCAATTTTTCTCAAAAATTTTTTTCAGTAAAGTCTCCTCTAGGGGTAATCTTATGCGAAAATCGATTGAGCGCATTCCCGAACCTTGAAAACACCTCCTTGATCCTGATTCAGAGAAGGAATCGGTGTATTGAAGAGAAAATTGAAAACTTTCTGAAAAATAGAAAAATATGCTAATACAGGATCAGGGAAGCGTTTTCAAGGTTCGGCAATGCGCGCAATCGATTTTTCGCGTAGAAAAACCCCTGTAGGATTATTGTGGTGAAAATTAAAAAGCTTGAAAAAATCGCAAAATTGCCTTTTTCGGACGCCCTGTAGTTAAGAAAAGAGTACAGATTCTTCCCTACACCACTGGTGCAGATGTCCCAAAAACACCCAACCCCATGGGACTTGACAACGGCTGAAAAATCATAAGTGTCCATATATAATTCCTCCATATATAGAGGAATTTTTCCATGCAAAAGTTCATACTTGAAGAGCATTCATGCTACAATTAACCAATTGTTTCGAAAGCATTTTCAATGAAGAGATAGTGATTTCGATATGATATTGAGGTTGTGTATTGATATACCACACACAATTATCTTCATCATGAAAATCCCAATAGTCAATTCTACCCTCCTTTTGGGACAGTCTTCCACCACATGCTAAAATTTTTTTTGGAATCTAACGAGGAAACCGCATAACTTGTCGCCCTTGTATTTTGCCGAAATCTGGCTAGTTTTATTCATTATACCTAAATTCGCACGTGTACAAACTACTTCCCCCACCCCCCCAAATGGACCCTCTAGTGCGCGAGACAATTTGACTATATATCAACTGGTAAAGATTTCAAATCCATAGTCTAGTGGTCTAAGGCGCTCGGCACCAACTTCATCTGGCAAAGATTTCATTCTTTGCCAGATGAAAATTTTACCAGTTGATGTTTTCCCATGGCCAATAGGCCAAGGCTCTTGAGTCTTGCACCTCGCTAGTTTTCTGACCTCATTTGTTCGAGGATATAGCTAATAAACAAATCTCATGAGCTACTCCAACTAAATAAAATGTTACACTTGTATGAGGAAAAATAACCCCGTTTTCGCAAAATCTAATAGTGGCAAGTTGTGAAGATTCAATTTTATCGCTTACTCTTATTTATAGTTTTCCATTTGAGGCTAATATAAGTCTGTCTTTGAATCCTGGTCACTAACTTAATCATTGCGTCAGAGCCAGAAGTATGAAAATCATGGCCGAAAACTGGTGTCTGAAAAATATATATAAATCTATATTTTAAAATTTTTTGCTGTAATTGGTTCAAGGTCAAAATAGCTATCAGCCAAAAAAAAATATAGCTAATAGGCACCATCGTATACTGGTCAGGTATGTAATTTTTCATGCTTCGAAAATGCGCGCAATCGATTTTTCGCCTAGAAATTACCCTAAAAATTCGGTTTTTACAAGAAAATTGGAAAAAAATTTTTTCGAAAAAATTCACGTTCAATGGGGTCGCTGATCTACACCAGTTCCAAAGTATTGTTGTAAAAAATTGATTTTCTCGGCAAGGACATTAGCAATTTGAATAAATTCTTTTTTTAAACATTATCTACGAATCGAGAGCTACAATTTTATGCAAAAATTTAGCCGTCGAGCATGCGTCGTTTATTTTAAAAACATGTTTGAATTTTTGAACCATTCGAAATTTTCAAAAGGGTGTGTAGCTCGAAGTCTTTGTCCGATTTTCATGGTCGACCCCTCAACGATCCCTCTTGATGAGGGCAGCAATTCTACGTTCCGTTTTTTTGTAATTCAATCAAAAACTTATAATTTTTGAAGAAAAAACATGCTTTTTTGACAGTTTTTCGTCAAAATTATAAGTTTTCGATTGAATTACAAAAAAAGTGGAACGTAGAATTGTTGCTAGCATCGAGAGGAATCATACGAGGGGTCGATCATGAAAATCGGACAAAGACTTCGAGCTACACACCCTTTTGAAAATTTATCGCCACTTTTGGCCATACTTTCCCCCACCGTGATGCCGGTCTGTGGCGTTCTTCGGGTACCACACGGCATTAGTAATGTTCCGGTTCCCCCTTGCATCAAAAATATTTTTCAGGAACCTGGGATCACAAAAAATATGCTTACATAAGTGTCACCATGACAAAAAGTCGCAATTTGTGGAAAATTATCGTTTTTTCCATCATAAACAGTAAGGTTAGCAAAACCAGTGTCACAAGTTTTTGAAGTCATTTCATAGATTTTTGGTATTGTAAAGTTTTTGAAGACAAAAACAAGGCTCTAAGTTTATGATTTAGAAAAAAATTATAAAAAAAGTTACTTTTCGTGTATCAAGAAGTTGTATCGTCCATTTACATATTCTTCTTCTCAAAATTTGTGAATTTGAAGAGCTTTGGTAGACAATTTCTCCGGTTTCGTTGTGGGTATGGAAACCACAATCTAAAAATTTGTGGCTACTAAGGTTAGGCCAAACTTGGCGCAATGCCGCAAGATCCACTCAAAACTTCAACTATAGATCATATGTAGACATGGAGTCCTAATCATTTAGTCATGACGGGTAACTTTTATGAACTTTTCCCGATCAATGAGAATCTTTGAGCCTAATCCATCAAGGCGTATGCTCTGAGGGACGGGGTATTGGGACTCTTGGACCCAATGAGGCCCTAACCCCATTATGGGACCAAGAGCCCAAGGCACGTGAGCCGGGTGGCCCAGTGTGTCTAGCTTCCCCCAGACATAAGTGAATGTAGTACACTGCCCATCCCTAATCCCATAATTTTACGATGAATCAAGAACAGTCGTTCGTTAATTATCGAACACGCACTTCCTAACTTGAACGTGATCTTCTCAAATGGAATGTTGACCAGTCGGAAAAGACGTGATCTTCAAATGTGTACTCTGTTTAGTTTGGTTGTTTTTGATTTTATTAGAAGAAGAATGAGTAGGATTTTGTAGGATTAGAGAAGACAGGGTACTACAGTGGTATCTATGCCTAGGAGGCTACTTTTCATCACTTTACGAAGCATTTTTTCATTTTAAAAACTTTGCATTATAAAGAATTTTACCTCCTTCTTCTTCATATTGGCACCTGTGCCCATAGTACCCTGAACTGCAAACACAAATAGCAACACCCAAATCATTCGTCTTGCAATCACCGTGATCGTTACAATAAGATCTGGAGCTACATGCACTAACATGCTGACAACGTTTTCCGCCATAAAATGTTGGGCAGATGCACCGAAAATCGGATTCGGATATTGGCTAAAAAGCAGATTTTCTAGGGTCCTCTATTTATAGAAAATTTTCTATCATGATGAAATGTTAAGCTTCTAACTTTATAGCCTAATGATTGAGTGTTCAATCACGCATGGCAAAAAAAGATTTAAAAAGTTCCCAAAGGGACACCCCATAATATTGGTCGTAGAATTTCATTGCTGTATAAAAGGAAAAAACATTTCAATATACCTGACAAGTACCCCCATTCAAACAACTATCGGTATGACAAACAGTAGCATTCGACTTTCTACATCCTTCTTTTCCAAAACCTTCTCCAATCATATTCTCCGGACATTCGCAACGGAATTCTGGCTCTTCATAGCAAGTTGCCAAAGGATGGCATGGGTTTGATGAGCATCGTTGGATTTTAGTGCAAGTATAGCCATCGCCTTCATATCCTGGTGGGCAGTCGCCACATCTGTACGAGCCGAAAGTGTTGATGCATTCAACTGATGGGTCCTTAGAACATTTGTGGGTAAACTCGTTTTCGCACTCATCAAAGTCGTGGCAATGCACACCATTTCCTAAAATAAATTTTGGTATAGGGAATTTCCAGACACCACTAAATGGTATTACACGTGGTATAGTGGTAAGAGGCTCACTTTTTACTTAATTGATGAGGGATCGATCCCACCAGGACAATTAATATTTTTATACCTTTAGTTCCAGGCGGACAAGCCGAACACTTGAAACTTCCTGGCAAGTTCAAACATGTTGCCCCAGGGTAACATGGATTGTCCAAACATTCATCAATGTCAACACAAGTTGGATTATCTGCGTTTTCAGAACTTTTGAAACCCCATTCGCACAAGCATCTGTAGCCGACCTAAATTTTTGTTTTTTTTGTTGCAAATTTTGTCAGATTTTTTACAGAGTTAGAAGAAGCAGCCGGCACACAATGGCCATGTTCGCCACATAGATCGAGTGAATAATCACAAGCAGCGGTTTTTGTTTGGCAACGCTGTCCGAAGAAACCTTTTGGGCATTTACAGCTAAAAAGCAAAGTTATCACATTTTTCGACATAAATTTTAAGACAAATAATTTTAGGCGGGAGGGATAGGCTTAGGCTTATGCTTGTTCTGGGGCTTGGGCTTAGGCTTAGGCTTAGGTCTAGGCTTAGGAGTAGGCTTAGGCTTATACTTGGGCTTAGGTTTAGGATTATGCTTGTTCTGGGGCTTGGGCTTAGGCTTAGGCTTAGGTTTAGGTTTAGGATTATGCTTGGGCTTAGGCTTATACTTGAGCTTAGGTTTAGGAATAGGTTTAGGATTATGCTTGTTTTGGGGCTTGGGCTTAGGAGTAGGCTTAGGCTTATATTTGGGCTTGGGCTTAGGCTTAGGAGTAGGTTTATACTAGGGCTTGAGCTTAGGCTTAGGTATAGGCTTAGGTTTATGCTTGGGCTTGCACTTAGACTTTAGCCTGAGCTTAAGCCTAGGCTTAGACTTAGGCCTAGGCTTAGGCATATGCTTGGGCTCGATCTTGAGCTTGGGCTTTGTCTTGGGCTTAGGCTCAATCTTAGGCTTAGGACCGTATCCATGTCCCCTTATTAATCAAAGAAACCTACATAAAACCACCAGTTTTCAAATTTTCACAAGTCCCATTATTTTGGCATCCAGCATGTGTACCTTGAAACAAAGCACACTCATCAATAGTTTTCTCGCAAGTTGTACCCTAAATTTTCGATTATTTGAAACTTGTTTTCTTCAAATATCTTTATCCCACCTCAAAATGATCAGGGCATATACAATGATACTTTCCCATCAAATCAATACAAGTTCCTCCATTTTTACAAGGAGCATTGAGGCATTCATCAGTTTTTAGGAGAGTTAGTAATTTTTGGATGCTCTGAGTTAGTTGGAGCACCATCTTTTTCATTTTTCGTTGTTCACGTTGATCACGTTGACGTCTGGTTTCGTTCATTTTGTTCACGGCACTCGACAATTGGTTTAGCTAAATTGGAAAAAAATCGCTCTGGTAGGATCGAACTCTTGACCATTTTAATGTATAGTTCATTCCAGGGCTGGGCCTGAACAAAGTGGGAACATGGAAGGGAGCCGGCTTAAAAAGTATGTTTGACAGCATAATTTTTTTTAAATGACACAAGGATGCTTTTCAGGAAGTCTAGAGCAACATAAATTTTTCAGCTGGATAAAAATATATCTTCAAAAAACCCAAAGTTCCCGTCCGCATCCCTGCGTGGTCGTATTACATGAGAACTTTTCAGGTTTTTTGAAGATATTTGCTTTTTTATCTAACCGAAAAACTTATGTTGCTCTAGTGAAGTTCCCTTTCTGAAAAGCATTTTTGCGTCATTTAAAAAATAATTATGCTCCTAGCCTTTTGGGAGCATACTTTTTAAGCCTGTTCCCACTTTTTTCCGACGCAGCCCTGGTCCTTTCGCTCGTCATATTCAAAATTTTCGACCGCTTTTTTATATCTCTTCAAAGAATATTTTTTTCTAATTTTCTTATGGAAAAAAGAACGCCATCATCGTGTTCTTATAAAAATACTCATATGCAACAATTTCCATCAATTTTAATGATGCAAAAAGAAATCGCTCCGAGCGGGATCGAACCCACTCCTTCAATGCTGTGTCTCGTCTCTTAATCACTTAACTATGGGTTGTAAAATTTTGAATACGTCAGAAATGATCTATAAATTAAGATGTTTGCTACTTTACCAAGGATGGTGAATTTTCGCTTCAAGTGCTCCATACTTCTAAATACGAATAAAAATTTATACCTTTACCACATTTTGATCAACTTGAGCCTTGAGTTGATCATCTTTAACACCATTTTCTGAAATGATTTGCTTAACACTTGAAAGTTGTTCGGAAGATGTTGCCATTAATTGACGAATTTTTATCACTTCAGCCTAAAATGTGAATCATCTCTCAGCTTATTTTTAACTTTAATTGCCATGGCCTTTTGCATTATAATTCGTTATAAAAATGAATTTTGCGTCAAAAAAGGAAGGAAATTGGTCGTACTTTCTAGGTAATTAGTTCTTCGTATGATTAGAAAATTTGGTACTATTAAGGATTAGCGACCGCAAACTACTGAGCACTATTTCAGGAAAATTTTTTGTTTGTTGAATTCAACGGTAATTTGTTTAGCGAATGATTTCATTTTATAGGTTTTCATAGACATTCCTGCGTAGTCGTGTCTGGTGGGAAAAAATTCACATCCCTGCGTGATCGTGTTTAGCGGGAAAAATTTGAATCCCTGCTTGGTCATGTTGAGCGGGAAAATTTCTCATTCCTGCTTGGTCGTGTTTGGTGGGTAACATTTGCATCCCTGCGTGGTCGTGTTTGGCGGGAAAATTTCGCACCCCTGCGTGATCATGTTTGGCGGAAAAAATTCACATCTCTGTGTGGTCGTGTTTAGCGGGAAAATTTCGCACCCTTGCGTGGTCATGTTTGGCATAAAAAATTCGCATCCCTGCGTGATCATGTTTGGCGGAAAAAATTCACATCTCTGTGTGGTCGTGTTTAGCGGGAAAATTTCGCATCCCTGCGTGGTCGTGTTTGGCGGAAAAAAATTCGCATCCCTGCGTGGTCGTGTTTGGCATTTTCATGATTTGTCAATGCTCGTAATGGATTTATCACAAAAACCTCTAACAATCTTAATTTTAGAAAACATTTTTCTTGAAATAGTACCCTGTCGTTTCTGGTCGCTAATCCTTAGTAGTACCGAAAATTTTTTGAGCAAAATTTTCAGGTGAAATTTAATTATTATTATTTTTATTATTATTATTCTTTTGATTCTTACATTATCGGGTAAAGTGAGAATATCTGTATTTCCAAACCAGATAGAGGAGCCGCTGTTAACTTTGAATGTTATGTTCTTTCCCCGTCCAGCATGGAAAATCATATTTCCATCAAGCATGAGGAGTCGGGCTCTAAAATTTTTTAAACATGAGCTCCCTTGTGCTTTTTTTGGCTAGCTTTCATCCGGATAAAACATATGATGGGGGAAGTGTGGGGAGATCATTATGTTTTTTAGGTCTTCATTTCTCATGATGAGGGGGAGGGAGGACGACGCAGCTCTGAAACGGACTATACACCCAAATTGTCAATAGTTCCATCATACCAGAGCTATTTTTTTACATGTTCCCAGTGCTCTCTTCTCTATACCGTTGATCTCACCCCCTTCTCAACAAGTGCGTTGCAGAAAATTCTAAATTTTAAAACGATTCATGCCATTCGACTCAGCTCGCCGAGACGAGTAGAACAAAGACCATAACATGGGGTTTTCCATCCTGAGCCCATGGCTGTGCGAAACTCGATCACATTATTTAAAGTTTTTTAATTTTCGGCATAAAATGCCTCGATTTTTTGAATTGCGTTTGAAAATGATTCTTATTTACAAAACTTAATTTATGCTTGTATCAAGCTTGTTTTTAATGACGTTTTAGCTTGGGTTTTCCCATCTTTTTTGTGTTTCTTTACTAATTTATGCAATTTGTTGGCTTTTTCCATGCTTCACAACCGATTACTTGTTGCCTCTTTACTTATCTTTTCGTAGCAACTCCGCCTCTTTTCTTACCAAACTATGTGCCTTCCGCTCCTAGAACTTCACTTCTCTTGTATGTGTAATTGTCGACTTGATGACTTGAAATAAATCGTCTATTAAAATCAACTACAAACGACCGCCACAGGCATCGAGTCTAGAGGAAATTGGCCACAGGTCTTACGTTTTATAAGTTTCACAGAGCACTCATCAACCCAAAGAGCACCTATAAGTCTCACAGAGCGTTTACACAAGTCCTACAGAGCACTTCATCTTTCACAGGAAGATTTTTGGGGAAAAAAGTCTTACTCAGCCACTGTTTTCTTCAATGACTGAGTGGCTAAAGTGACAGATTTGAAGTTTATATGCTAGGGTTCGAGTCATCCAAATTCCATGAAAATTTTTGCATATTTCTATCTTGGCCTCTAAGACATTTCGCAATTGTTTTTAGGTAAGTAAATACTTGCTGTGGTTGTATAGTAATTAGGTTTTATGAAACTTAAAACCACTATTACTAATAGCTACAGAAAATATTTACTGAACCAAAAACGATTGCAAACTGTCTTAGAAGCCAAGATAGAGATATGCAAAAATTTCATAGAATTTGAATAACTTTAAATTCGAAGCGGGATTCGAACCCTAGTCTAAAAAATTCAAATCTGTTGCTTTAGCCACTCGGCCATAGGCCCGAGAAAAAGAAAAACCCCATGTTATGGTATTCGTTCAACTCGTATCGACAAGCTGAGTCGAATAGAATGACTCGTTTTTAAAATTTAGAATTTTCTCCAATTTTTAAAAAAAAACTGCCTGTTAAAAAATCAAATTTTGAATAAAAACATAAGGGGATCATTAGGCAGATTTATTCCTTCTCTTATTGGGGGGGGGGGGTTCTACGGACAGGGTGAGGACTTTTGCGCCCTCATCTGATATTTCCACTTTCACATTTGTGCCCTGATATTTGCGCTCTATAATTGCGCTCAACATTTGCATCCCTATATATGCGCACTAATAATTTCGGTGTGCAAATGTGTAATTTGTGGTGTGCAAATGTGTATGTTGGGTGCGTAAATGTCGGGGCGCAAAAATCGAGTGCTCAAAAGTCGGGTGCGCAAGTGTCGTTGCGCATATGTGAGGGTGCAAAAGTCCCCCACCCCACGGACCATGTAGACCCCCCCCCCCC
>OZJO01000998.1:0-27427 GCA_900406225.1 Acrobeloides nanus | reverse complement strand
GGAATCGATTTCTCGCATAAAATTACCCCCAATAGGGTCATTTTTACAAAAAAAATTTTGCTTCTCCCAAATGGTCGTAAAATGCACCCCCCCCCTTTAAGCCTAGGCCTAAAATTCACACCAATCGTTTTGTATGTTAGTTGACAAAATCTTGTTCAAGTTCCCCAGATCCCCTTTTTAGTCCTTGTTTAAAATATACCATGTATTGAGGTAGAATAGTTTGTTTAAAGTCATCGAATTTTTGCAAAATTTTTTCCACATCTGCATTTTTAGGGAATTGTATGGCCGTCGCGTTCATTCCAATTACCACACATTGGGCTAAACGACAGCCTTTACAGGGATTTCCTAAAATCGATTTGGATGGAAATGAAAAAGTGAATTGAAAATATTTTTGCCTTCAATATTATGTCGAATATCACATTGTTTGTTGAGTTTACATTTGTAGAATTTTGAAAGAACTACACATCGGCGAAAGAAAGTTTTGCAGCCATTACAACTGGAGACATCTAAAACCGAACTTTTTAAAACCTTTTAAACATGCTCACCATAATGGAAATTGTTGGTGGGGAAACCACAGACTAAGCAGTTTGTTGGTGCTTCTTCTTTTATGAGATGGTTAGTATAATTCTTATACGTGTAATCCTCTTTGAAATAAGCTTCAAAATCATTCATGTCTTCAATTAAAGCAGGTGTAGTTTGATGAGAATCGCTAGATGAAAAAGTCGATGAATTATTATCCCAATATATAGGGCCAGGTGTTTCATTGAACTGAGTCAATTGATCATTTGTACCGTCCAGAAGATTAAAATCAATCCCTTGAACAATTGAACACAGCCTAGAATTTTATGTAGCAACATAATGTTGATTTCTTTTTCCTTTAACACAGGAATTCTCTTTCAAAATTTCGGTTTATTTGAGTTTTGGACTATGCTCGACAACTTTCACAAAAATTTTTTCAAAAAAAGTGCTATGAGTACTAAATAAACCAGCTTCAAAATCAATTCGACGTAGGTGGGATTCGAATCTTGTACTATTGGACTCGAAGTCAGGAACACTACCACTAAGCCAAGCTTACAATAAAACGCGGATTTTTAATTTTGCTTATACTTTAACATGAATTGGTACTCATAGCACTTTTTTGAAAAAATTTTTTGTAAAAGTTGTTAAGCATGGTCCAAAATACTCAAATAAACCGGAATTTTGAAAGAGTATTCCCGTGCTAAGTTAGTCATGTGAATTAAAGTCTGTTTTTTCGCAAATCCCGAGTTGCATATTTGTAGTTTGTAGTATGACAGTCTATAAGAAGAAAAAGTTTCAAAATGCTACTCCTCCGTCAATTTTCATCCGTTTTTGGTGATCTTGAGCTTAAAAAAATCCTGAAAGCCTATTTTACAACGTTACAGACTGATTTTGTCGATTTTTATTTTCTAAAAAATAGTTTTTTTGACATCTTTACAAGCACAAAATGAGGCAAAAAGAAATGTTCGCCACTCAGATTTGAACCTACGCCGTCGGAATGAGTTGGCATCACTTGCGCACACACATTTGCGCATCTAACATTTGCGCAGTGTCATTTGCGCATGTACACCTGCGCAGCGACATTTGCGCATGTAGCAATTGTTGAATTTTTTCAATGCATGCGCAAATGACGCTGCGCCAATGTTCGTACACAAATGTCCATTCGCAAATGACGCTGCGTAAATGTTGCATGCGCAAATGTTACATGCGCAAATATACATGCGCAAATGTCCGGGCGCAAATGTCGATGCGCAAGTGTATATGCGCAAATGACGCTGCGCCAATGTTCGTGCGCAAATGCTACATGCGCAAATGACGCTGCGCCAATGTTCGTGCGCAAATGTCCATTCGCAAATGACGCTGCGCAAATGTTGCATGCACAAATGTTGCATGCACAAATGTTGCATGCACAAATGTTGCATGCACAAATGTTACATGCGCAAATGTTGCATGCGCAAATATTACATGCGCAAATGTCCGGGCGCAAATGTCGATGCGCAAGTGTATATGCGCAAATGACGCTGCGCAAATGTTCGTGCGCAAATGCTACATGCGCAAATGACGCTGCGCCAATGTTCGTGCGCAAATGTCCATTCGCAAATGACACTGCGCAAATGTCTATGTGCAAATGTCCATGCGCAAATGTTCATGCGCAAATGTCGCATGCGCAACTGACGCTGCGCAAATGTTAGATGCGCAAATGTGTGTGCGCAAGTGATGCCAACCCTTCGGAATGGAGTCTAACAAAATTCGCAACTCGGGATTTGCGAAAAAAACAGACTTTAAAAATGGCATGGAACTAATGTTTTTCTAAGTCGTTTTTTGCTTCTTGTGTATTAGCACAAAAATTGCCTTATTGATTTTTTGACTTGTCATAACGAAATGAACAATTTTCATTATTTGTGTTTTAAAGCATACCCTTCATCTGTAATCGATTGTTGAACAAAATTTGCAATGTCATCAAACTCTTTTGGTACTACTCGTCTCACTTCATCATAATTGTTGATTTGATTTGTATAAGAAAGCATTAAGCTAGCCTAAAAATTAGATAAGAGATGAACAAATTACGTATAAACATTTAAAAATAACGAATCGATCGAGATCTTTTACACACTAAATCTTCTTTAGATGCTGGGTTGTAAAACATAAACAGAGCTTCCGCGAAAAAAATATACAATTAAATCCAAAATAATTGTTGCTATAGAAATTTGTCTGTATGTGTCTGTGTGTGTGATAGGAGCCTGGTTGGCCTTATTGATTTGAAAGCGGAAGGACCGAGTGGAAGAACTACGTCGCCATTTTGTGTGTTGCTTCGGTTCTTCATGGTGTTGATGTTAGAGCCCCAGTTGGAATATTTACTTTACAAATATGTACACAGTTCAAACGCGGTACTGCAGTTAAGTGTACAAAAGAGATGATCGAAAAACAATGCTTAACAATGTGGACAGTTAATTAACAGAATGGAAAATGAAGCTTAAAAATTTTGACTTTTTTGTTTATATGTATCCAAATTCCTGAAAATCGGGGAAATTTAAAAATTATTATAAATTGTAATTCATGTGTTATATTTAGGCTTAGGCCTAGGCCTAGGCTTAGGCTTAAGCCTAGGCTTAAGCTTAGGTCTAGGCGTAGACCTAAGCCTAAAAGAACACTACCAGATTTCTGTAAAACTGAACATGTTTCCCTAAAGCTTTATGTAGACGACCTAAAAGCCCTTAAATTTAGCCCCTCTCCATGGAAATTTAAAAATTACTATAAATTGGCTAATTTATATTTTATATTTAGGCTTAGCCTAGGCCTAAGCCTAGGCTTAAGCTTAGTCCTATGCTTAAACCTAGGCTTAGGACTATGCTTAAGCCTAGGCTTAGACCTAGGCCTAAAAGAACACTACCAGATTTCTGTAAAACTGAAAATGTTTCTCTAAAGTTTTATACAGATGACCTAAAAGCATATATAGTTCCCAAAAACGAGCCCTTAAATTTAGCCTCCCTGCAAAACTTTAAAGATCAACTTTCGGTGTATTGTTTTAAAAAACGGTTTAAAACTCCAGCCATCCAAATGTCACTGCATCTAGGTGGTGCCAAAAACAAAAAAACAAGTCTACCTCCTAAATTCTCTTCCCATTGAGAGGGCCCCCCCCTAATTTTTGATCAGAGTGGGTTAGGGGGGAGGCCCCTCGCATAATCACAATCTAGTTGTTAGGAAAAATGTTCTTTTTTTTAAATATATAATTTATTCAATTTTATACTTGGATACAAAAAGGCTTAGATGAATCAAAATCGAAAGTAATATTTTTGCGAGCAAATACAAAAGCATGGAGAAAAACCCAATCACCGGAATTATTATATCTAGGCAATAAAATTTGAAATAGTTCATGTGTCTTCCCTCGATGTCTAAGTTGTTATCGTTACCAAAACGAGCAGCAAACTCGGCATATTTGATGATCCTCTCCTCCGAACTTTGGGGTTTTGATGCAATCATGTCTGCCAACTTTCTAGCATTTTTACGATAGCTAAAATGAAAACACTATGGAATAAATCTAGGTGTTCTTGTTCCTAGGCCGGGGGGGGATGAGAGATCAACCTCTGTGACCCGGGTCCTGTTTTTTCCTGGGTTAGGGGTTCAGGGCATTTGTCGAAGACTTCTCCTATAGCCAAGTTGAATCTTTCTGCTCTCAACGGCATCTTTGCTACCTATTATCATTGATAATTTGATCGACGGCATGCACCAAACTCTGGGCTTTCAATTCAGCTTTTGTAACTACAACAGATGTCTTTCTATATTTCATCATTTCGCAGTTTCTCAATTGATCAGCGAATAATGGAATGCAAACCATAGGAACTCCTTGAACAACACTTTCGGTTATGCTATTCAATCCACCATGAGTAATAAAAGCAACCAACTTTGGATGACCTAAAAGATTAGATTCAACAAAACTAGAGAAAACTGTTATGCTTGACAGAATTTTGTTTTTGTTATGGTGCACCTCATAACTTACCAAGAAGTCCCATCCTAACTTACCGAGAAGTCGCATCCTAACTTAAAAAGAAGTCGCATCCTAACTTACCGAGAAGTCCCATCCTGACTTACTAAGAAGCCCATTCTAACTTACCAAGAAGTCCACCCTACCTTACCAAGAAGCCCCATCCTAACTTACCAAGAAGTCCAATTTGTGGTAGCCAAGGGGCCGTGAAAACATTTGTATATTTCCTTGTAATATTCGCAAAGTTATCGCTCTCATATTTCAACAAAAATGTCACATCTGTGAATCGTTCGAAAACTGCCAAAAAGGCTTCCATAAACTTTTGGGGCATTTGATGAGTCTGTGCTATTGTACCAAATGAGACAAGTACGGCACGATTTGAATTTTCCATGATATCGAGATATTTCTATTCATGCGCTAAATCAAAAACTCAGAAGCGCATACCTTTTCTAGAGGTTTAGCTTGCACTCTCGGCATACCACCAATATAAATATACTTGTGTGAAAGAGGGCGCGGAAAGTCAAGAAATTCATCAACATTCACAAAATAAAAGGCGCTGCTAGCAACTTTTTCCTCAAATTTGGCAAAGTCAAAACCAAATGAGACAAAAATTCGATTTTTGTGCAAAAATTTACACGAAAACTTGAAAATTTGAGTATCGACAAGAAAACTTGAGTGTCGACACAAAACTTGAAAATTTGAGTATCGATACGAAAACTTGAAATTTTTGATATTTACATGAAAACTTGAATATTGACACGAAAACTTAAAAATTTGAGTATCGACACTAAAACTTGAAATCTTCGATATTTACACGAAAACTTGACAATTCGAGTATCGACACGAAAACTTGAGTATCGACACAAAACTTGAAAATTTGAGTATCGACAAGAAAACTTGAAATTTTCGATATTTAGATGAAAACTTGAAAATTTGAGTACTGACACGAAAACTTGAAAATTTGAAAAATACTCATAAATACCAAAACGTCGAATTTTCGTCCGAGATCTTCACTAATCACTTCTTCAGAAGGGCGAACAAAGTCTCGGTACATGCGATGGTACCAATCCGAAATGTGCCAAATGTTTCTTATACGCTCCCAATACGACATGGGCATAGAAACGCTTTTACCATAAGCCATTCCTAAAAATTTTTATTGACAAAAGCATAGAAAATTTTCAAGAACGGGATTTCCGGTATGCAAAATTCCGATGTCTCGGAGGTCAAAATTCCGAGATGATTACCTGGGACAAAGCCAAACATCGTGGGTATCCCCAAATGGCTGATGTAAAGATCTGGCATCGGTGTTCCAGAAAGAGAAATATGCGCGGGTATTCGAGCTTTTTCAACAATCCCATAGAAACATCCGTCGAAGACTTCACCTATAGCCAAGTCGAATCTTTCTGCTCTCAAACGTTCCATGATAGCCACATCTTTGATTTGATCTAAAAATGTAGAGGAAATTTCCAAAAAAGCTGCTTACGTTCGCATAAAGTTTTTAGCATGCCACCAATTTCTGGTGATTTCTAAAACAAAAGAAACATTATAATTTAAAAAAAATTCGAAAAAATACATCACTTAAATCATCATGAATTGCCCATACATCTTGTTCCAAATCATACATGGTAAAAGTTGGTTGAAAATCCCTAAACCGACCAGGGACATGCACGAAGTGACGCTTGAATTTTTCAAAAGGTCCTATATATTCTGAAAGAGCATACCTGATAACCTTTTAGAAATAACAAAATTAGCTGCTATAACTCTAATCTCGAGGAGATAAAAAAAATATACTGTAAAACTTCTAATAGAACTCCATGGGGCTCTATTAGAAGGTGTTAATGATTGCTCTTTTAAAAATCGAGTTTAAATCGGGCTTCGTCGAGCGACCACTTTTTTGATAGCTACTGAAGAAAGGAATGTTCTATAAAAAAATTATTAAAAAATATTTTATTTTGGCTGAGTTATGGCCCTTTGAATTTGAAAAAGTTGAAAAAATGACATTTTTTTCAAAAAATCATATCTCGGTGAAATCGAAGTTATTGTCAATAATTTCTTTTACATAATGTTCCTCATACGCTTAGCTATCCAAAAAGTGGTCGCTCGAAGAAAATCGACTTAATTTTGATTTTTGGTGGATTTTTGAATGTAAGGCTTTAAATTTTTTTAAATTCAAAAGGCCATATCTCGACGACAATAAAATATTTTTCAATAATTCTTTATATAGCATATTCTCTAGCATCAGGGCTATCCAAAAAGTGCTCGCTCGAAGAAATCCGATGTAAACTCGATTTTTAAAGGGGGTGTAAAGTATGGTCGAGTAGAAAATTTTTTTGAATTTTTTTAAAAAGTGACCCTTTAGGGGTAATTTTATGCGAAAAATCGATTGCGCGCATCGAAAAATTCTGAAAAAATTTTCCGGGGGTCAAAAAATGAAAAAAATTGCGTCAAAATTAGGGGTTATAAGTTTTAACCCCAACAAAATCATTTTTAGAAAATTTTTTTGAATTTTTTTAAAAAGTGACCCTTTAGGGGTAATTTTATGCGAGGAATCGATTGTGCGCATCGAAAAATTCTGAAAAAATTTTCTGGGGGTCAAAAAATGGACAAAATTACGTCAAAATTAGGGATTATTTTTTTCAATTTTTTGACCCCCAGAAAATTTTTTCAGATTTTTCGATGCGCGCAATCGATATCTCCTCAGGGTTAGAGTTATAGCAGCTAATTTTGTTATTTCTAAAGGGTTATCAGATATGCTCTTTCAGAATATATAGGACTTTTTGAAAAATTCAAGTGCCACTTCGTGATGTCCCTTGCGAGGATAACAAGTCACCAATGAGTTATTGATAGCATACCTAGGACGTTCGATAACCCTAGAATGACTAACAACGGTTATAGTGATATTGTCATCAAAAGTTGGCTGATAGAGCACCTAAATAAATTTCATCCAAGAAAAAAATCTCCAAATTCATTATAAATACTAACGTTACGCCTAGGATAAAATTTGAAGCGGCTACTCCAAGGGTCCCATGGTTCGGTGGTACTGGGCTTGTCTCAGGCACCCCTCAAGACTGGCTCAAACCCTGCTTGAGGCCAAAAGATTTTGTTTATGAGTGGCCTAGTTAATGTAGTAGGATTAGTTGGAAGCTTACAACATCATGTCCTGCGTTGGACAAAATATCCGCAATTTTGCCAACAAAAATCATATGACTTTGCCACAGTCTTGGACTATATGCCAAAATATTATAGGCAAAGAAGCAATTCTTGGTTAGACAGATCAAAGCGAAAAAGACGAAACAACTTTTCATACCGTTCCAAAAGTTCGTATGCGTGGACTTGTCTGGGTTCATGGATTTTATGTACTTATTATTTTATTTTTGAAAACGAAATGGTAAATACGAAAGATAAGGATTTGAGGATGGCTTATAAAAGTTGTTGACATGCACTTTTTGAGCTGATACGATTTTGTTTACGAATCTACAGTCGTTGATCTTCAATCGTCTAGTCCAGAATTTCTGGGAATGCAAAAAAATTTGCAAAATATCCCAATTGAGGAATTCTATTGGTTGAAAGATAGAAATCGAGAAAATCCTTCCTTGACCCTAAATCAGGGTAATTGAGGTGTATATTGAAGCGAAAATCATCAAATTTTAGATTTTTCGTATGCTAAACATTAATATGGGGGCAATTTTATGCGGGGAATTGATTGAGCGCATTCTCGAGGCGTGAAAATGCTTCCCTGACCCCGAATCAGGGCAAGGAGGTGTGCATTGAAGCGAAAATCAATTAGTTTCCGATTTTTTTTGTCAAGGAGAAATCGGAAACTAATTGATTTTCGCTTCAATGCACACCTCCTTGCCCTGATTCGGGGTCAGGGAAGCATTTTTATGCCACGAGAGTGTGCGCAATCGATTCCCCACATAAAATTACCCGGGAATTAATGTTTAACATAAGAAAAATCTAAAATTTGATGATTTTCGCTTCAATATACACTTCATTTACCCTGATTCAGGGTCAGGGAAGCATTTTTAGGCTTCGGGAATGCTCGCAATCGATTCCTCGCATTACCCCTAAATATGTCGTTTAAAAAAATCCGACCCAAAACCATGTAAAAAGTCCACGACCTTTGTCCCTTCGATTTTTACCCTTTTTTGTCATCCAAAGACCCATATGATAGAGCTAGCTGTTTGCCTTCTTATCAGTGTACGAGCAAGTAGCCAGACTGTCCATTAGCCTTGTCCTTTTACTAAAAAAGTGTTTTTCCTAATAGCCCAAATGAATGGAATTATACTTGATCTACCTTTTTCTATCAATTTTATTGTAGAAAAGTTGAATAATCCAGGTTGTATTATTGAAAATCTTGCCAACTATGAAGCTGAAGAGATATGCAAGGATGTGGGATTTTTTTCTAGGATTATTCGGATAAAATTCCAATGGAAAGGTGAACAAGATGAGCCAACAAGTGTTATTTTAAAGGTAACGCCGAGCTCTTTAGAGAACCGGCTACTTCGGATCTTGTATCCTCCTAGGGAGGATAGAAATCGCAACAGTTTAAAATGTTATTATTAGGCAAAATCTTTTGGCCTCAATTGGGGTTTGAACCAGCCTTGAGGGGCGCCTGAGACAACCCCAGTACCACTGAACCATGAGTTCCTTGAAGTAACCGCTCCACATTCTACCCTAGTCGTAATGTCATCTCAACGAAATCGATTGAATTATCTCTGTAGAAGTTTAGATTCCAATAGCAAAGGGTGAAGAATGTATCCATCATCTGGAATTTGCATTTCAAGTCAGTTTTCAACACGATTATGTATATTGATGATTGTTAAGCGTGAAATTAATTTTTATGAGATGTTTGAAAGAAAATCGCATGACTTCAAATTGCCCAAATTTTACTATGGATACCCATATAGCAGGAAGCATACCAAAGGAATTGCTATTATCGAAGATTTAACATCAAAAGCCAGTAATCCAAGAATGCTTCCTGGTTTAACCAATAAACAAGTAACCAATTTGTTCAAATTCGACACGTTTAACCGTCTCATTACAGGGTGGCGCACAAAAACCGGACACTTAAAAAAATTTTAAATATAGTTTATTTAGAAAAAACAACAACAATTATCATTCAAAATGACCTCCTTAAAAGTCCCACTAAGCCTAAGCCTTAAGCCTAAGCCTAAGCCTTAAGCCTAAGCCTTAAGCCTAAGCCTAAGCCTAAGCCTAAGCCTTAAGCCTAAGCCTTAAGCCTAAGCCTCAAGCCTAAGCCTTAAGCCTAAGCCTTAAGCCTAAGCCTTAAGCTTAAGCCTTAGCCTAAAACTTAAGCCTAAGCCTAAGCTTAAGCCTAAGCTTAAGCCTAAGCTTAAGCCTAAGCCTAGGCTTAGGCTTAGTAGGACTATTTAAGGAGGCCATTTTGAATGATTATGGTTATTGTTTTTTGCTAAATAAATCATATTTAAAATTTTTCAAGTGTCCGGTTTTTTGTGCGCCACCCTGTAAAACCCATGTTTTATAAGCTACACAGTCAAAAAACATGGGTTTTGAGGTCAAAAAATTCTCAAAACACAATCAAGGAAGTTTTTTGGATTTTTTGAGTGTGTTTTTTGGATTTTTCAGCCAAAATTACCCCTAGAAAGGTCATTCTTAAAAAATTTTCTACTCAACCCTACTTTGGACCCCTCTTAAACCTCGTATGGGAAAGAAATTTTTACACAGCGTGTCTTATATTCATGTTATATATCGATTTGTGCTGAAATCCTTAGCTAACACGTCGCGACTATTCCTTGTCAGTATAGGGTCTTCTGAACCCCTAACCCAGGAAAAACAGGACACGGGCCGCAGAGGTCGACCCCTCAATCTACCTCCCTTCGCCAGGGAATAAGGACACCTTGAGCCAGATCATAGTCAAATCTCATTAATCGAAAATTCTATAGGATGGACCCCAAGATGGTCCTAAGCCTACCACCTTTTTCTAGGTTGAAGCAGTTATCGATGAATTGGCTAAAATTAATGCAATTGCATGGAAAAATAACAGCAATTGGTTCCAAGATTTTCAAGAGGATGACGATAAGGATCAATTTATGAAGGATATGTATAAAGAAGCTCAAGGATTAGTCAAAGTAAAACCAAACCTTATAATTTTGGAATTACAGGATGACGCACAAAAACCGGACACTTAAAAAAATTTTAAATATGGTTTATTTAGCAAAAAACAACAACAATAATCATTCAAAATGACCTCCTTAAAAGTTCCATTCAGCCTAGGCTTAGGCTTAAGCTTAAGGCTTAGATTTAAGGCCTAGGCTTAGGCTTAAGGCTTAAGCTTAAGGCTTAGGCTTAAGGATTAAGGCCTAGGCTTAGGCTTAAGGCTTAGGTTTGAGACTTAGGCTTAAGGCTTAGGCTTAAAGCTTAAGGCTTAGGCTTAAGGCTTAAAGGACCACTGAACTTTTGAACGGACCTCGAAAATTTATTTTCAAAAGAAAGAGGAATTTTCATTTTTTGTTTTTACGGTACCCCTTGAAAGTTTAACCCTTTCGAGATATTTGCATTTGAAATTTTCTTCAAAGTTTTTAAATGTAAATTTGTATTGAAACGAAAGAGATTGACCCCAGCGGGAATTAGAAAATTCAAAATTTCATTTGAAAAAATTGCGAATTTTTTATCAAAATTTTATTGCAAATCGATTGTACTCACGAAAAGCTATCCAACGAGTGGTCGATGTCCATATTTCGCATTTTGGGAAGCGTGTAAAAAATATTGTGCCAAAAATCGTCGAAAACTCTCCAAAAACACACTATTTTTTTACACGCGTCCCAAAATGCGAAATATGGACATCGACCACTCGTTGGATAGCTCTTCGTGAGTACAATCGATTTGAAATAAAATTTTGATAACAAATTCGCAATTTTTTCAAATGAAATTTTGAATTTTCTAATTCCCGCTGGAGTCAATCCCTTTCGTTTCAATACAAATTTACATTTAAAAACTTTGAAGGAAATTTCAAACGCAAATATCTCGAAAGGGTTAAACTTTCAAGGGGTACCGTAAAAACAAAAAATGATCAGCCAAAATTCCTCTTTCTTTTGAAAATAAATTTTCGAGGTCCGTTCAAAAGTTCAGTGGTCCTTTAAGCCTTAAGCCTAAGCCTTAGGCTTAGGCTTAGTGGGGCTATTTAAGGAGGCCATTTTGAATGATTATTGTTGTTGTTTTTTGCTAAATAAACTATATTTAAAATTTTTTAAGCATCCGGTTTTTTGTGCGCCACCTTGTACACGGTTTAGATCCAACCCGAAATTTTTACGAATATTTTGGAAAGGGCTAAAAGTTTTTTCACCTATGAAACATATCAACAAACTTGCTATAGAGAAGACAAATATGGTTAGTTACAGTGAAAAATCGAATTAAAATTTTACTGATAAAAGTGGAAATTTTTCTATTTTCAGGCTTCCCTCCAGGTTTAGTTCATGCTGATCTATGGGCAGCAAATATCATGTTTGCAAGAGATTCAAATGGGACCTTAACATCGGAATTGATAGCAATCATCGATTGGCAAGATGTACATCCGGGTAAGATCCATTTGATGAGTAGTTACCATACATGGGCACGCCCCAGGTGACCCAGGTTTTTCACCTGGGGGGTTGTGGGTCGGGGTTGGGGGGGAGGGGGGATGTAGGATGTGGGTCAGAAGGCCGACAAATTGAGGATTGATAGTCGAAAAGTAGGTTGCTTGGAGCAGCATATTTATTTTTGGGAAAAAATATTTTTTAAATTTGTCAATCTTTTTTTTGGTCGCTTTTTTCGACCCCATCGGGAAGGGGATCAAATGAGGGTTGTGGATTTTTTTGAAAAATCCACCTGGGGGGCTGCCCATGTAAGGTAGTTACATCGTTGTTTCCTCAATCACCGTCTTCTCAAATGCTCTTCAGTGAAGTTAGCGTTGCCTGATTTTCAATAAAATCGTGTGTATTGACACGATTGGTAGAACATTAGAAGACAAATTATTGGTCGAGAAGCATAAAATTTTTGTCGTTGCCAACTTTCCGCTAATACAAGACCTAGTGATGTAACCAGAAATTTCGGAGGAGGGCACACTACCTTAAGTCCCTCAAGGTGTTTTTTTCGCGATTTTTTCAGAATTTTCCAAAAAATCATAAGGGTCCCACCCATGGCTGAACCGATACCGGTATTTCGGTATCGATAATATTTCTAATCCGTTAAGTTTTCGGTAACAGTAATTTTTTCATCCGGTATCGTTTCGGTATCGATATTTTTGTTTCATCCGGTTCAGTTCTGTTCTGGATCCAAAAATAAAGTTTTTAGCGTATTCGAAAAATTACCGTTACCGTAATACCGGTATCGGTTCAGCCCTGCTCTTCACTCACCCACTCAACGGCAACAGGATTTTTTGAGCCCAACAAATTTAGGAAGCCCCTGCGAGGATATAGCAAGATTACTAAGCGCTAATACTAACGCTGAATATAGAAGGACGAACACAAAAAGATTACTAGAGTTTTATATGGAAAGGGTAAAGCATTACAACAATGGAAAAGCTCCTTTTAATTTTGAACAGGTATTAAACCTAGAGCTGCACTATGGTGTAGTGGTAGTGCTCTAGCCTACCATCTCTTAGTTCTTAGTTCGTTGTCGGGTAGAATAAATCTTTTTTGTTCTAGCATAAATTTTTTAACTATGAATTATTGATATTCAAAAATCAAGCCAAAAAATTGTCAAAATGATTAAAAACCTTTAAAAAACATACGCAAAAAATTATAAAAAATTTATGTTAAAGCAAAAAAGATTTGACCCTACCCGGCATCGAACTCGGCTCGAAAAAATGGTGCTCTAATGCTCTACCACTGCACCATCAGTGCAGCTCTATTTAAACAACCAAAAATCGCTTCAAACGTGGAAAAAAGGGCTCCACTGCCAATAGCTTTGTATTTTTTTCTATGTTTTAGACCACAAGGAATATTTCTAGATAGTTAAATAAATTCAGACCTGACCAGTTGGGACTGTCCCTTGTAAGAGATTTTACACAGCTAGCCCCTCTGATGGCTCGTTATAAAGGGTGTCGACATTCTTCCCTTGTTACAAAATTCAACATTATGTTTAGCTACTGGATGCATATAAAGGTTGCTTAGGCTATACTTTTGCCTATCTTAGCTTTGGTGCCCCGTATTATTATGATACACCACATGTTGTGGATGGATTACACCCAGGTGAATATAAGGAAGAATTGCTTAACCGGGTACGCTTGTTTTTCGAAGATGTTCTTGAAGAATATGGATTATAGAGCAATAACAACAGAATGGTCGGCTGGCGGCTTCCCCATTTGCTAAACTTTGAATTTTTTTTATATACTAAAAATTGATCATAAAATCTTGCGAAGTTGAATATCATTTATGATTATAGAGATCATCCCATTTTGGATCTTTTTTCCATTTTTTGAATTTCCTTCTTTGATTTATATGGGCTCATCCAGATTTTCGATACATGAAAACGACGTCTAGATATCGAAAATGGCAGTTTTTGGTTCAAAAAACGAACTTTTCTCCCTGAATCAGGAGCAAGAAAGCGTTTTCACACTTTGATCATGCGCGCAATCGATTCCCCGCATAAAATTAGGCCTAGAAAGGTCCTTTTTAGAAAATCTTTTGCGTTTTTTTCGAGAATACGCTATAAACATTACGGCCCCATCGGTTCAGAAAAAATTTTCGCGTTGAAACGCAATTCTACCCTGATTTTCAGGGTCAAATTTTATTTTTCACGTTTCAAAAATGCGCGCAATCGATTTTTCGTCTAGAAATTACCTTAAAAAGTTGGCTTTTAGAAGAAAATCGAAAAAAGTTTTTCGATTTTTCGAGAATAGGCTATAAATGTTACGCTCCCTTTAAAGGACCAGTCCAGTAATTTATAATCATATGAAAAAAATGATATATTCGGAAAGATCATAAAAAATGGAACATTTTTTGTTTTTACGGCATATTCTGAATCGTTGTAGTTTTCGAGATAATTGCGTTTGAAATTTTGAATTTGTTACAAGCTCTTCGTTGTAATAAACAAACTTTNAATTTTTATAGCTAAATGAGACGAACAAAATGACACCAAAATTATCCAATTTGAACATTATTTTGGGTTATTGAAACGAAAACATGAATCAGAATTTTCGTTTCAATAATCCAAAACAATGTTCAAATTGGATAATTTTGGTGTCATTTTGTTCGTTTCATTTAGCTATAAAAAATGACTACAATATTCATTCTATGAAAACTTAAAAAATTGATGCAAAAATCGATTTTTCCGCAAAAAATTCAAAAAAGTTTGTGTTTTACAGCGAAGAGCTTGTAACAAATTGAAAACGCAATTATCTCGAAAACTACAACGATTCAGAACATGCCGTAAAAACAAAAAATGCTCCATTTTTCATATCTTTCCGAATATATCATTTTTTCATATGGTTGTAAATTACTGGGCTGGTCCTTTAAGTAAATTATTTAACACCCACCCACTTACAAAAAAAGAATATGTTGTTATTTAAAACGACGCGAATTTTTGTTCGAAAAATGACATACTCTATTGATAACGACAACGAAAACTTTCCTCTTTGATCTGTTACTAAATAAAGATGCTCTTTACTATGACGAATATCATGTCTATTTGGCGGAAGCGCACCAGATCTTTTAGCTTTTTAGATAAGACTGCGAGAGTAAATGAGACAGACCTTTTTGTGTATTTCGAAACTTGTTAGGTATAAAAAGAGAAACTGACACCCACCGAAATCATTAAGTACATACAACGAGCCTTTTGTAAAAAACATTTTAAAATTTTCCTGATCCATCCTGAGCTATGACTCAGGATAAAATGCTGCAACAATCCGATTCCTCAGCTTCATTTACATCAAATTTCTCTGAACACACTCCAAGAAAAGTGTTCGTTTTTCGACATGCTGAACGAGTAGATCGGACATTTCGCTCAGAACTCTCCCACTGGACAGATCGTGCTTTTGATGAAGATGGCAAATACAAGCCATTTGATCTAAATATGCCAAAAATGCTGCCAAAGCGACATGGTGGGCCCCAAGCATTCGTCGATGATACACCCCTCACTGAATTAGGCTATTTTCATTCTGTTTTAACGGGTAATTTAGAGATTGAAAAATAGAGGGAAAGAACGCAAGTCAAATTTTAGGTAAAGCTTTGGCAATGTCTGGAATTGAAATACACCATGTCTATGCTTCTCCGGCGCTGCGATCTATTCAAACTGCAAATGGAATTGTTGAAGGTCAGTGGGTTAGGTATCCATAGGAAAATTAAATGTCTTATAGGAAAAAATATCTATAGGGAAATTAGGTGTCTTATATGAAAATTAAGTGCCCCATATGAAAATTAGGTATCCTACAGGAATTTTTGAATTTTTAGGACTCAACCAACCCAATTTGAAAATCAACGTTGAAATTGGACTTTTCGAATGGACCAAATTTTATGAATACTTGGCACGTTGGATGACTGTGGAAGAGCTGATTGCATTCAAATATCACATCAATCCACATTATGAATCGTTGCATTCTAAGCATGAGCTGAAAATGGATGAAACTATTGATGATTGGTACACTCGCTCCCACCATATTACAAGCAAGATTTTGGAAAATAGTCAAGGTATTAATTATATATATTTTTTTTAAACTCAAAATCCAAAAAAATGTCAAAAAAAAAATATAAAAATGACAAAAAAAATTTAAAAAATACAACAATTGTAAAAATACTGGGCTTTTGGTGGTAAAGGAGATGATTAAAAAATTAACTTCATTTTACAAAGAGGATTTTTTCAGGAAATATCTTGATTGTTGGCCATAGAGGTTCACCTTATTCTTGTACGACTCAACTTTGCGGATTGCCTATACCAATAGAAGAGGATTCAGAAGAACGCGTGATGAAAATTCAATATCTCGACGGAATTCATATCGAAGAACGTGAAAATGGCAAATATAAATATGCCAAATTACCAATACCCAGGTTTTCGTGCTCTAGTTTTACTAATTGAATGTTTTTGTTGAATTTTCGTTGTTGGTTTATATCTATAGCCAACGACTATTTTCATTTCATTGTTAAATTATATGTACTGTACAAATGTTTATGTTCATAAAGGATTGAGAATAAAAAATTGATTAAAGGACCAGTCCAGTAATTTACAACCATATGAAAAAATGATATATTCGGAAAGATCATGAAAAATAGAGTACAGTAAAACTTCTATATAATGCCCCCTTCCGGGGGGGGGGCATTATATGGAGGTTTTCGACTCTGACGGAGGAGGGGGCACTGTGTAGAAGGTTTTTTTTATGAGACGCTTTCTTGTACATTCGAAGGTCCCTGACACTAGCGTTAAACTGTTCGAGGGCGCTCCAATTTGAATTTATTTATTGAAATTAACGAATAGGAAAGTTTTTAAGAGCCATTTTGTCAAAATTCGGACCCCAAAAAATTCAAAACCCTGTTCGAAGCTCAAAAACCCGATTTTACGTTGATTTTTTGAATTTTCTAACCTGTCTAAAACATCCTGGATAATTTTTTTCGACCAAAATTTCTATCTGGCTGATGTATTTCAACAACCGAAAAAAGAACATGCCGTAAAAACAAAAAATGCTCCATTTTTCATGATCTTTCCGAATATATCATTTTTTCATATGGTTGTAAATTACTGGACTGGTCCTTTAAGTCGTTTTTTTGGTTGAATTTTATAGAATACAGTGATAATCCGATACCACGCCCCCTCCCCAAAAGTCCGATACCACGCCCCACAAAATAGAGGGGCGTGGTATCGGATTTCCACTGTATAAAAATATTCCAATAGTTATAAAATTCGATCATTAAAACAAAAAAGAAATTTTCGCCATAATGGTGAAACCATTTAAAAAGGAATTACTAGAGCCTTTCTACTTTGCTCAAAATTATAAACACGTGGAGAGTCCGCATGACGAAAGTTGACTCATTCTTGCTCAACGACGCGAATTTTTGTTAGAAAAATGATGTCCTCTATTAATAACGTCACGAAAACTTTTCTTTTTGATCTGTTACGAAATAAAGATGCCCTTTACTATGACGAATATCATGTCTATTTGGCGGAATCGCACCAGATTTTTTTTCTTTTAGATTTTTAGATAAGACTACGAGAGTAAATGAGACAGACCTTTTTGTGTATTTCGAAATTTGTTAGGCATAAAAAGAGAAATTGACACCCAATCATTTAGTACATACAACGAGTCTTGTTCATTCTTTAACTACACATTTTGTTGATTTTTAAAAAATTTTCCTGATCCATCCTGAGCTATGACTCAGGATAAGATGTTGCAACAATCCGATTCCTCAGCTTCATTTACATCAAATTTCTCTGAAGACACGCAAAGAAAAGTGTTCGTTTTTCGACATGCTGAACGAGTAGATGGAACATTTCGCTCAGAATTATCTCACTGGACAGATCGTGCTTTTGATGAAGATGGCAAATACAAGCCATTTGATCTAAATATGCCAAAAATGTTGCCAAAGCGACATGGTGGGCCCCAAGCATTCGTCGATGATACACCCCTCACTGAATTAGGCTATTTTCATGCTGTTTTAACGGGTAATTTAGAGATTGAAAAATAGAGAGAAAGTAAGCAAGTCAAATTTTAGGTAAAGCTTTGGCCATGTCTGGGATTGAAATACACCATGTCTATGCTTCTCCGGCGCTGCGATCTATTCAAACTGCAAATGGAATTGTTGAAGGTAAGTGGGTTAGGTGTCCATAGGAAAATTAAGTGTCCTATAGGAAAAAATATCTATAGGGAAATTAGGTGTCTTATATGAAAATTAGGTGCCCCATAGGAAAATTAGGTATCCTAGAGAAATTTTTGAATTTTTAGGACTCAACCAACCCAATTTGAAAATCAACGTTGAAATTGGACTTTTCGAATGGACCAAATTTTATGAATACTTGGCACGCTGGATGACTGTGGAAGAGCTGATTGCGTTCAAATATCACATCAATCCACATTATGAATCGTTGCATTCTAAGCATGAGCTGAAAATGGATGAAACTATTAATGATTGGTACACTCGCTCCCATGATATTACAAGCAAGATTTTGGAAAATAGTCAAGGTATTAATTTTTTTTCAGGGTCTTTCAATTAATTATAAAAAAATTTTTTCAAAAAATTCATAAAAATCCAAAAAAATGCCAAAGAAAAAAAATATAAAATGATAAAAAATTTAAAAAATACAATTGTAAAAAAAACTGGGCTTTTTGGTGGTAAAGGAGATGATTAAAAAATTAACTTCATTTTACAAAGAGGATTTTTTCAGGAAATATCTTGATTGTTGGCCATAGAGGTTCACCTTATTCGTGTACGACTCAACTTTGCGGATTGCCTATACCAACAGAAGATGATTCAGATGAACGCGTGTTGAAAATTCAATACCTCGACGGAATTCATATCGAAGAACATGAAAATGGCAAATATAGATATGCCAAATTGCCAATACCCAGGTTTTCGTGCTCTAGTTTTACTAATTGAATGTTTTTGTTGAATTTTCGTCTTTGGGCTATATCTATACCTAACGGCTATTTTCATTTCATTGTTAAATTATTTTACTGTACAAATGTTTATGTTCATAAAGGATTGAGAATAAAAAATTGATTAAATTAAATTTTCGATGATTTTCAGGGTTTCGTGCTAATACACTAAATCTAAAATTCACAAGACTTCTCGCTGCATAAAACCCAATTGCATATGCTTTCAGACTGATCCTTAATTTGAGAGAGTTACAAGCATAGACCTCGTCCTGGGCTCCTTGGCTGGGATGGGTCTGGGACTAGGGCTGCGGCTAGGAATATCGCAAGAGCTAGATCCAGGTCTAGTGCCAGGTCGGGGCTAGGGTTAAGAAAAACTAGGATTAAGCCCTTCCTGGGCTCATTGGGCCTAGGATCTCAGTTTCTTCCTCCGAAAGGTGGCATCACCCATGGGTGATTTGGGTGATGCCACCCTGGGTTATGAGTGATGGCACCTTTTCGCCCCCTGATCAGGATTTTTGTCCTCCTGGGTCGAAATTTTTGCCTCTCCTCACAATCACTCACTAGGTGGGAGAATTCTAGGTGCTATCATCTATTTTTTCGCCCCCTGGTCCTGACTCAGGCGGACAAAAGTCCTGACATTGTCAAAAACGCTGAAAAGATGTTTTCTCGTCCAGAATTGTCGAGAAAACATGTTTTTGAAATTTCAAGACTTTTGCCTCTTGGATCAGGACTTTTGTCCGCTTGGGTCAGGATTTTTGTTCGCTTGGGACAGGACTTTTGCCTCCCCATGTTGACTTTTCGGAGCTATTGTGGATCGGGGGGGGGCGGTGGTGATGATCATTTTTTCTACAATCTATTCCCATCCTCACTCGTAAATTTTTCATGACTTTTTGTATGATGCACAAACGTTTTACAATAAATATATTGGAAACCAGATTTCTTGAGTTTTGTTCGGCAATTTTTGCGCCTAGCAATAGGCCATAGTTCAATCAAGTAAGTAAATATTTGTAAAAGTTGATCAAGAGTGAATTAACTGGAGAAAATGAAAGGAGAAACTCATATACACTTGGGAATATAGAGCATTTATATCATTTACTTAATACAATGCTTGATTTTTTATTTCTTTTTTCCATTTTTTCTATATTCATTGAACACTCTAATGCGTATGCAGTTGTTGGCTTGCTAAACCCTGGATCATGCATAGTATCGGTAAAATAAGAAATTTTTAACAACAAGACATTGTTTTTAAATAGAAAAATACAGGGTAGCGCAAAAGTTCGGTCCATATTATGTTTATATGCATTTTTGTTCATATTTTTTACGATTTTTCGTTTTAAAACTATCTTTTTAGTATGAAGGAATTCAGAGGAGGTATTATTCGAATGTTGAACAAGGAAAAAGCGGCTAACAAATAGCCCAGAACATGAACCTTCATGCAAGAACCGTCAACAGAATAATCAATGTTCCGAACTTCATCCAAGTCCACATTAGCGCACAGTGTAACAACGGAGAATGACCACCAGATTCATCCGATTTGAATGTGATGGGCTACTCAATCTGGAGCATTTTGGAGGCGGAAGCATGCTCGAAGGCCCACCAGTTGAAGCGTTGAAGAAGAGTTTAGTGAAGGCATGGAACACTATCCCCCCCCCCAAGAAATCATTGATAAGGCAGTGGATGACTTGCCGAAGCGCTTAAAGAAGTGTATTGAAGCCGGAGACGGCCATTTTGAGAATAAATAGATAGTTCTTGTTGTTATTATTGTGTTTCGAATAAAATTTTATTAAATTATAAACAAAAACGGGAACTTATGCACTTCGGCCCCCCCCCAA
Source organism: Acrobeloides nanus (assembly GCA_900406225.1). NCBI lineage: Eukaryota > Metazoa > Nematoda > Chromadorea > Rhabditida > Cephalobidae > Acrobeloides > Acrobeloides nanus. Next base: position 6,552 of record OZJO01000998.1, on the reverse strand, counting down.
ATTTAGGGGGGGAGGCGAAGTGCATTGATCAGTGCACTTCGCCCCCCCCCAAATTCGCATAAATCAAACATTTTGGGGGCCGAAGTGCATAAGTTCCTTTGGAAATTTATGCACTTCGCCCCCCCCCCTCAAAATGTTTGAATTATGCGAATTTTGGGAGGGGCCGAACTGCACTGATCAGTGCACTTCGGCCCCCCCAAATTTGGGGGGGGGGTCGAAGTGCATAAGTTCCCAAAAACGCATATAAACATAATATGGACCGAACTTTTGCGCCACCCTGTATAAGTTTATTTCTCACATTATTTTAGGGAAACCAACTCTATATCAATGGATTTGCGATCAAAACTCTAGATGCCAATGAAATGGGAGAATTTAGCCAATATGAAAATGCTCTTCAGCAATACAATCAACAAGTAAAATTTTAATAACCAATTTAAGTAAGCGTAGGGAGACCCCTTTCCACCCACCTCTTCTTAACCCACTTTCTCATGGGCCTGAGGAGGAGCCTTCTAAAAAGCCCCTTACATCTATTACAAACCTAATTTAAGATGACGACCTATCTCCAAAATGCCTCTAACTCTCAACAACCTTATGCTTACCCATATGGGCAATATTACGGATATCAAAATTACCAGAACCAACCTAACCAAAATTCTCAATTTAACCCACAATTTCAAACTACAATTTCGCCTTATCAGCCTAACCAGAATCAGCAAACTCAAAATTTCTTCAATCCACCATCGAATGGATACTACACCTCTACCCCATCTCAATATAACCAACAAGGAAGTAATCAAGCGCCCAATCAACAACAAGGGCCACCTCAGCGGCCTCCAAGACCGTCTTTTTGCAGTAAAAGGGTAGCGACTCAATATTTCTTTGATGGATGTACTGTTCAAGTATAATTTTTAAAAATTGCTCCTATGAAAGCCAATATTAAGAATGATAGAGTTTACATTGGAAACACCTACATACGAACTCTAACTCCAAATGAAATCACACAACTTAGTCAGTTTGATCAAGCTCTATCACACTATCAAGATCAACTGGATTCAACGACAAAACAAGTTAGTTTATGCACGATGTCGATGTTAATGTTAAATTTAGCAAATGGATCAGATTCTCCAAACTTATTACCAAATAAATGTCCCAGATCAGCTAATAAACAATCAAAACCAACAAGCGCAGCAGACATCAAATCTTCCACAAGCTCCTCAATCTCCACAAGTTTGCACGGTGATATATTGATTATTATTGTGGATTTTTAAATTAGAATTTTAATTTTTTTTTCCTAAAATAAAATTGACGTATGGTGACACATGGGAAGAAGAAAATCTAAAGACTTTTGAATAACTAAAAATTTCTCAATTCAAGGAAATTCATGATGGATGAAGAAAATATACATGTTGACGATTAAAGATCTTAAAATTTGATTAAAATAGACGGGATTGTTAAACGAATTTCTGCTGATTGTAATAACGAAAAGTGGAGGTAATTCTTTCAAAATTTTCAGCAAAACAACTAAAAAACCATACCAGACAGCTGCACTCATTTTTTAGGATTGATTTTTTAAAATTAGTCGTTAAATAAATTTTATTGTTGGATTTCCGAAAGACTACGAAATCTTTGACGTTAAAAAATGATATCTGGCTAGGAATAGTAGCAAACTGTCAGTTAGGGATTTTTAAAATTCCAACGAAAAATGAACTAGGGTAAAAATATAAGAAACATGCCACAAAAATTTTTTGCTACCATCACTAGGAAGAATGGTAAAAAATATTTTTAAAAAAACAAAATTTCAAGTGCAAAAAATTAAACTTCAACCGGGATTCGAACCCCGAGACCTTTATCGTCGTAGACCAACGCGTTAGCCACTACGCCATGCGTTCTCCTGGTTTATTTAGTTTGAAATTTACCATCTGAAAATATGATTTTTTGATTTTATCGATTTATTTTTGTAAATATTATGCCAGGCCGCACACTGCGCGTCTCACACAGAGGAAACTTGCACAACTTGGATGGGAAGTCTTGCCACACCCTCCCTACTCGCCTGATTTCGAACCAACTGATTACAAGGCTTTCCGATCGCTTCAGCATTGGCTAAATGGGAAAGAATTCGCGACCGAAGAAGATGTGAGAAAATCAATTCAAGAATGGATTGACTCAAAACCCGCTGGTTTCTGGATCAAAGGAATCACTGATTTGCCGAACCGTTGGGACAAAGTCATTGAATACAAGGGGGATTACTTCCCAGATGATTATATTTAGTTTCTGTGTTGAAATAAAGAGTTTAACTTTTTGCCTCATTACTTTTGCAGCAACCTAATATATACATTTTTTATATATGATTACTTTAAATTCAATTTCAAACTAAATAAACCAGAAGTGCGCATGGTGTAGTGGCTAACGCGTCGGTCTATGACGAAAAAAGTCTCGGGTTCGAGTCTCGATTGAAGCATAATTTTTTGCACTTGAAAGTTTTATTTTTTTAATTTTTTAAAAATATTTTTTCCCATTCTTCCTAGTGTTGGTAGAAAAAATTTTTGTGGTATGTTTCTTATATTTTCACCCTGATTCATTTTCCGTTGGAATTTTAAAAATCTATGACTGACAGTTCGCTACTATTCCTTGTGAGATCTACTTATCTAATGTGAGTTTTTTTTGTTGGAATCTATCGATTACTGTATTTAATTTGTTTTTGGATTTATTGCTCGAGACTCAAAAATGGCCGCCGAACTCAAAGAAATCAAAGTCCGACTTATGATGGATGTAGAAAACGAGAGAACTGTATTACAGACCGATCTTCAAAAATACGGCCTAGACGAAGCTAACTTATTCGCCGAGAAACTTGATTATAAAGCCGAGGGTCTATGTCAAGATTCAGTCGAAGCTTTTATGATTTCTGGATCAGTACCCAATAGAAGCAGTCCCAATTGGGTTTCGTTCGTTAGAGCAAAAACGGATTGTGCAAACAAGAATGACAAAGCCTTCGCTATTATATTTATCAAAATAGATGTTGGGCAAAACAAGTACCGGATTTTTGTCATCTCATTTGGACAGGGACATCAGTTGCTAATTCGAACCAAATTTGTGAAAAACTTTGGAATAATTGTTGCTTTAAATTCCATTGATGAAAACTCGATTATGAATACGAAGACTTCAATGCCCCAATCGAATCCTCGTACCACCGAACAAAATATCGCTCGTCCATCAAGCTTGTTCGCATTTCAAATCAATAAAGTGCGAGAAATTCTCAAGGGAATAACAGGAAGGTCACTGGATGGTTTCGAAAGTGGCTCGAAGTTAAGAGGAAGCGACGTTCTTCATATAATCAGGCAAAATCCATTCGAACTAAATGAGCTGCCAAAACTTTGTCTTAAAGCATTCCAACAGTATGATGGCAACTTTTCTTACAAGAAGAAAGGCTTTGAATGGATTGATAACTTCATCCCAGTATTAGCTGCAAAAACTACAAGGAGTCTAAATGGACAAATGAAACAAGCATTTGAACAGGCAATGGAAGGCAATATTCCACCAGAACTAAAGCTTATCTGTCCAAGCTCAGCCGAGACAAACCTATTTTTTCTACAAAAAGTAAATTATGTTGGAGAAGGCATAGAAACGTTGGATGACTATCATGACATATCGATGAATTCTTATATTGATGTGCTGCGTTATAATAAAATCATCAAACATCTTCCTAAATATTTAGAAAACCATAAAGTCGTAGCATATTTTTCTAATGGTGAAAGAGAAGAGTGGACAGTAGAAGAATGCTTAATTTTCCAAGCAAAGATTAAAAATGTTGAATATCTTTTTTATGAAAGATCCTGGCTTCAACTAACAATGTCCATGGAAGGCGACTTATACTCGGATATGCGAAAGGCATACGAAAAAGCACTAAAAAATTGGGAACGAATTAGCCAAAATTATAATTTGCGTCTACCCGATGCACATGGAAATGAAGAAGAACCGAAATATTGTGAACGAATTGGTTTTTATGATGAGTTCCTTTCAATGGATGGAACAAATGTATCCGGTGTAACTACCTTGGAACCGAACGATATTATGACAAAGCATGGTCACCTCATCTTCATCAAACGAAACTATGGTGGAGAAGCTCTATGCTATCTTTTTTCTCAAGGAGATAATACTTTACATCTGCTTGTCGAAGACCATGACTTCCGAAAGAACTATATCGAACTTGTTGAAAGACGGGAGAAGGCATTTAAGAATTCACAAAACCAATTTAGTCATTATTTACCAAGGCCAAGAGAAGATTACAGGCCAAATTCTTTGACAGCGGTTTATGGTATAATTCAAGAATTTACAAAGACTGGACCACAACAATACGAAAGAATACTCAAGAAGAATGAATTATCGTTTCCACAACTCAAGAATTTTTACAAAAGTTATCAGATCCTTCGATCATACAAAGTCAAGGTGGCATTGGCATGGATACACAGAAGAATTGAGAGTATGTTAAATAGATTATGGGATCTTAAAAATAAAAATTTTAGAAACCCCAGAAGATGCTTTGCGTAGTTTTGATACTCCATCGCCAGACACCGAGCTTATGGATATAAACTAGTCAAGATGAATAGCCAACAAATTCGCCTGATTTGAATCCGCTTGATCGGCAATACGTGGGGCCATATGTTAGTTGCAGCAAACTTGCAGTAGAAACACTTGCTGAGCATCCTTGAGCTACTAAACCTGCACTGGGACGCGCTCCTCTTATGTAAGCGCGCTTTTGTTACATGAGAGCACAGGTTTTTTGACCTCTCCCAGTCACTGAATGATTATTGTTGTTGTTTTTTGCTAAATAAACTATATTTAAAATTTTGTTAATTGTCCGATTTTTGTGCGCCACCCTGTATATTGAACAAAAAGTTCGTTTAGTAATAATTTCGACAGTATCCTTTTGTCTACAGCATAATTTTTAACGAGGAATCCAAAAAACGAGGTGTTTTTACGCTTCGGAAATGCGTTTTTTGGATTCCTCGTTAAAAATTACGCTAAAGGGGTCATTTTCTGGGAATAAATTTTCAAATTTTTTCTACGTTCTTGGGGACTTGAATAGCCCTAAAATTCCCACAAATATGCAAATTTCGAGCAAAGTAAACATTAGAGTTGATTACACTATTCTTAATTTTATCAAAATATAATATATACAAAAAATAACGAGTAAAAAACACATATCAAACAGAAGTTTGTTTATACTTCATGACTTCTATAACCTTCGTTCCACACATGGCACAAATACCCTTTTGGTAAGCACATTCTTGGCAATAATAGGCTTTGTCATGGTGAGTTCGATGACCACAGATTCGACATTTTTTGTACTCGTCTTTATCTGGTTTGAATCTATAAAGAGTGTTTAGTAGGGTAACCACTAGTGTAATGCGGTCATCGAAACTTGGTATTGTCGATTTTTTCAACATGAAATTTTTATAAAAAGTGGCCAAAGAAAAAGTTGTGGAGCACATCTTTTTGGACAACTTTTGTGTTAAACTTTTTTTTATTTTTGAAAATTGGTATTATAAAAAATTTTCTAGACACTTATAAAAAACACAAAAGTTGTCCAAAAATATGTGTCTCACTTTCCTTGGTCACTTTTTATGAAAAATATTTTCAAAATTTTATGTTGAAAAATCGACAATACCAAGTTTCGATGGCCACATCATTAGCAACCAAATGCATATTTAGAAATGGGGGCAAAATAAAGTCAAAAAAGGGCATTTTGGGCACTTATTCAGAATGCCCTCCGTGGAGATCAAAAAAAGAAGAAAAAACACAAAAATGGGCTAAATCAGGGGTGCCAAGTCTGCTGCTGTTTTCAGAAAAGTGGTGATTTTGAGATGTCAAATCTGGCAAAATGCTGATTTTTCAGTGTCAAATCTGATTTTTGAGGTGCAAAATTTTGTCTAATTTATATGAAATATAATAGAAAAGTCAGATTTGCTGATTTTGAAAAAATGTTCGGAGCAAATTCCCTTGGTTGCTGCCGCTTAACGTTGATTAAACTCGCCAAAAAAATTTTTTATTTTCTTCCGGAAATTACCCATTTAGGGGTAATTTTATGCGAAAAATCGATTGCGCGCACTCCCATAGCCTGAAAGCCGCAGAAAAATGGTGAAAATTCGATTTTCTCGAGAAATGGAAAATGTTAGATTTGGAGCAAAAATTTCAGTTTTTCTAACTTTTCAAAGAAAAATTTAAAAAAAGATACCTCATTTTTGAAGATAACAATTTGTTTTCATTCGTGACTTTTTTCGACGGTCCTGCTTTGTTCCTATCTATATGGACTGTAGCCAGCTTGCTTAGTTTCTTTGTGCCTGAAAAAATATAAAAAATAATAGTATCATAAAAATTGGGGTTTACATTTTTCACACACCATGTTGACGATGATTAATTTTAAAATAAAGCAAAGGTCCTAAAAATATGCATAAACAAAAAGTAGCGATTTTTTTTTAAAGCTAAAAAAAATGTTTAATCACTTTAAGTGGGGTCGCTAATCCTTAGTAGTACCGAAAAAAATTTTCGACTTTT
>OZJO01000997.1:0-20156 GCA_900406225.1 Acrobeloides nanus | reverse complement strand
GGGGTAATTTTATGCGAAAAATCGATTGCGCGCATCCTCGAAGCTTGAAAATGCTTCCTTGACCCTGATTCAGAGAATAAGAGTGTATTGAAGCGAAAATATTAAAATTTTGGATTTTTCTTCTTTTATTTCCCTGAATCAGGGTCAAGGAAGCATTTTCAAGCTTCGAGGATGCGCGCAATCGATTTTCGCATAAAATACCCCTAGAAAAGTCATTTTTGCAAAAATTAAAAAAAAATTTTTTGGAAGTGCTGCTGCAAAGTTTACTATCCTCTTTAAAAACATGGATTTCACCAATCATTAGAAAACATGTGAGTTTCTCTATAAAATTTTAATATTTATTGACAATAGCGCTATTTTTTGAATTTCTATGGACTTGTCTATAGAGGACAAATTTATATGATAATCCCTCTAAGATTAAGTCTACGAGGAAGTACAAGCTGCAAGATTTTGCAAGATTTCCCACTCCACATATTAATTAGAAAGAAAAGGTCATTTTTTGCATTTGAACTATAGTAAAAATCATAGAGCTGAAAATTTCTAGATTTTCTCAAATTTTCAGCTTTTCTATATTTTCTAGGTTCTTTCGATTTTCTAGATTTTTTCTTAGTTTTTCTAGATATTCTATAGCTGAAGTCATAAAAAAGTGAAGGAATATAATCACTCTAAATCAATTCCCTACAGATCTATAAAAGTAAACTTGCACAAAACGAAAAAATCTAATTTAAAGCAATCGGGGATTTTTTTCCAACATAATATAAAATATTCCATTAAAGGTTATAAATGTTTACAACACATTTTCACCTAACCTTCTGTAGATTAATTAACATCGTGTTATTAAAGATATTATTAAAGATCGAAATCGTGCATTGATAGCTAGGAGGAATAAATTAGACATTAAAGTTCTTTGACGTTTTTGGAAAATCTAAACATGTTTCCCGTAAGGTACAAATTAAAAAAATGGGAGCTAGTTCACTTAGTTGCCGCCACTTAACCAGGCCTAAAAGTTGAAAAATTTTGGAGCTACTACGCCTGGGGGGGGGGCGCACTTAACAGGAATAAAAATACCGAAGTAAAAATGTCATAAATTTTTTTAACAAGTGACCCCTTAGGGGTAATTTATGCGGGAATCGATTGTTCGCACTCTCGAAGCATGAAAACGCTTCTTTGATCCTGATTCAGGAAAATCGGTGTATTGAAGCGAAAATCAAATATTTTTGGATTTTTATGAGAAAACCGTCGATTCTTAGGTTTTTCTAGGAATCGATTGGGCGCATTCCCGAAGCGTGAAAATGCTCCTTGATTCAGGGAAAAAACTAAAAAATTGCACTTTCAGATTTACGCTTAAAAATACCAATCCCTTCCCTGAATCAAGGTCAAGGAAGTGTTTTCAAGATTCGAGAGTGCGCGCAATCGATTCCCCGCATAGAAAAACCTAAGAATCAATGGTTTTCTCATAAAAATCCTAAAATGTTTGATTTTCGCTTCAATATACTGATTCCTTCCCTGAATCAGGGTCAAGGAAGCATTTTTAAGGTTCGAGGATGCGCGCAATCGATTTTTCGCATAAAATTACGCCTAAGGGGTCACTTGTTAAAAAATTTTTTGGCATTTTTATTCCTGTTAAGTGTGCCCCCTCCCCAGGCGTAGTAGCTCCAAAATTTTTTTCTTTAAAATCAACCAAAAAACACTCATATTAGGGAAAACCTAAAAAATAATGAAGAAATTTTTTTGTTGAAATTATTGATGCCTACCGTTTTGCGTTACCCGGGAAGTTCCAGGTAGGCAATGCTTCGGGGGGGGGGGCATGGACAATGAAACCCCTTGTGTCCCTAAAGAGAGCCGTTGGGATAAGAATGCTACTCTGCTACTCTTTAAGGATTGCATGGAATGAAAGCCGCTACTTGGTTGATTTTAAAGAAAAAATTTGTTCAACGTTTGGACTACGTTAAAGAGGGTATATTTTGCGATCATTTGGGAGAAAGAATTTTTTTCGTAAAAATAACCCTGTTGGGATAATTTTATGCGAGAAATCGATTGCGCGCACTTCTGAAGCGTAAAAACTCCATTTTGACCTTGCTTTAGTGAAAATTGACTTTTTTCGCCTTTTTTCTTCCTTGTTTCGTCGCTTTTTTTCGCCCACCCCCATCTGCAACCGACATTTTTAGCAAGATTAGAAGTATTATAAAGAGGAGAAGGCCGAAAAAAGAGGAGAAAGTTATTATAAAAGGTAGTATGCCGCACCACGGATTCACGACGAGAATTTAATGCATTATTATCGTCTGCATTTTTAAATTGCTTGCTAAAAATTCCGAGTTGCAGAAGGGAATGGGCTAAAAGAACGACGAAAAAAGATGAAAAAAAGCGAAAAAATAGGCAATTTTTCACGAAAACTTGGTCAACATAGCATTTTTACGCTTCGGGAGTGCGCGCAATCGATTTCTGGCATCAAATTACCCCGATAGGGTCATTTTTACGAAAAAAATTTTTCTCCCAAATGTTCATAAAATGCACCCCCTTTAAAGGGGGGTAAACTTTGCAGCAGCACTTCCGAAAAATTTTTTTTTGAATTTGTGCAAAAATGACTTTTCTGGGGGTAATTTTATGCGAAAAATCGATTGCGCGCATCCTTGAAGCTTGAAAATGCTTCCTTGGTCCTGGTTCAGGGATTGGGGTGGGTATATTGAAGCGAAAATCAAACATTTTCGGATTTTTATGAGAAAACCGTCGATTCTTAGGTTTTTCTAGGCGGGGAATCGATTGCGCGCATTCCCGGACCTTGAAAACGCTTCCTTGACCCTGATTCAGGGAAGGAAATCGGTATTTACGTAAACAAATTGATTTTCGCTTCGTTACACCGATTTCTTCCCTGAATCAGGGCCAAGGAAGCGTTTTCACAATTTGGCAGTGCGCGCAATCGATTTCTCGCATAAAATTACCCCTAGAAAAGCCATTTTTGCAAAAATTCAAAAAAATCTGAACTCGTTATTCTAAAGAAATTTAAAAAAATTACGAACGTCAATTTCAAAAGATCGCTGAGAAACGATAATCAATTTAAAAATTTTGGAAAATATAAAAAAGTCAAGACACGCATGTTTAATGTTGCTTAAATTAGAATAAAAATTATTTCTCTAAATGCACGAAAGTTTTCTGTAACATTAGCTCAGGATAGCATACAACTAATAACAAATTCTTAAAAATCGTGAACTAACGTGAAATTTATAAAAAAAATTCTAACAAGAAACAGTTAAGTGTCAGTCAGGGATTTTCAAAATTTTGAGTGGAAAAAGTTCAGAAAAAAACATAAGCAGATGTTTTTCGAATTAGTTGCAACTGGCAACAGGAAAAGAGTTAAAAAATACGTTGATTATATCATTTAAAGTTAATAATCATTAATAAGAAATCTTTGTGGTGTAGTGGTTAGCAACTCGGCCTAACAACCCTTAGGATCTGGGTTCGAATCTTCTTGGGACTTTTTGTTTTTGCCAATACTTTTTTTATATTTTTCAAAAAACCATGCTCCTGTTGCTAGTTGCAGCTAGCTCGAAAAAACATCTGCTTATATTTAATTCTAACCTTTTCCACTCAATATTTTGAAAATCTCTGACTAGCACTTCGTGACTGTTCTTTGTAAGAATATCATCTATGACTGATTTTTTCCGAGAATTCTTAGTAATTTTGGCTGACTCGAGATATCACGTGCAGAGGTTTAATTAGTGCCTCATTTATGCAGATGTTTTGGACGCTTATTTTAAGATTTGGAGCTTGAAAAGATTATTAACAAAAAACTAACTTCCCGTTAGAAAATCAATATCTACTTATATAAATAGCACTAACAAGCAGAGAAATCAAATTTTTATGTCACGTCTATCCATCTCAAAATTTGCATATTTCAATCACATGCGTTTCGAGTTGCTCGTTTCGAGATGCTCATTTTGAGTTTATCTAGAATCAATATTACAGGTACAGCGGGTACAAGTACAGTAGGTACAGGTACATTTGAAACAATGGGTATAAATATAGGTATTGATCATGATCTAAGCTAGATCTAGGTATACCTAGTATAGGTCAGCAAGATGGGGGGCCCCGGTGAGGTGGTCTCCCGTCACCTATTAAATTCGGCTAAAATTTTAATAAAAAAAAGTACCTTTTGTTAGCTTGAAGTAGTCTTCTGACACTCAATTTTTATGGGTGTCAGACTTTATATGTTTGGCGGGGTCCATGTGGTGGTCTACCCTCAATTTTGGGTCTATGAATGAGTGGGCTCCCCCCTTGTCGACCTATGATACCTAGTATTATTGCGATAAATAATCTTCGATTTGAGGTAAAATCTAGTCATATGTAGACCTGGTTCAACTCAAAATGGCTACTCATTTTGAAACTCACTATACTTAACATAATCATAGAATCCCGAAAATTCTGTGTCAGAGAGAGAGAGAAACACCGGTTCTAGCGGTATGAATAAAAAACATTAAAAATGAAACAATTTCACGAATTAAAGAAGATAGGTCTATTTGCATTTCATATACAAAACTTTTAAATGAAAATTTTTTTCAGATATTGGCAAGCAATTAGACATAATAATAGAGGACATAAAAAATGATGCCCTAAGTAAACAAGAAATGCAATAGGCCATTACATTGATTCTCATTGCAATAGTTATCCAAGTCGTCTTTTCGATAATTGTGCTCGCTTATATTGGGGTTAGCTGTTATGTCATGATATACAAACAGAGAGTTTTCAGAGAAGACTTATTTCCAAGAAGGAATTTTATTATAAGGACCAAGATATTGCTGAGAAATTTAATTATAAAAAATAAAATTGTAAACAAGACAAGAGGATATAAATTTGAAAATTTTAAGGGGGATGCCTTTTGCCGAAGCATTTCTAGTGAGCGGCGCGGGAAAATGCCAAAAAAGTGCAGGCAAGGGACCAAAAATTTTTTTAAGTTAAAAAAAAAGAAAAAATTTTGGGTCTAAAATTCATATAAAAATTCCGAGAATTTTTTGAACAGCCCAGTATAATTTTGTCTTGATAAATGAAAATGTCTTTGCATCTAAAATTGAATGTCAGGATTCCTCGCACTTATTTATTCTTATTGCTTTCCGTATTTCACATTATACATTATTCCATAGACACATCTTGTATATTTTGAATTGTGTAATAAACTGATGAAAATGTTTACTCGCTTTTCTCATTTAGATTTAAAAAACTTTCATTTGAAAGCAGCTTAAATTTCAAAAGACGATCATTTTGGTACATAAGCACTAAATCGTTGGTGTGAATAAGTAATCTTAAGGCTTATCAAAATATCTAAGTAAAAAAGCTTTAATGTCAAAATTGTTAAAGGATATAAAACTGCATAAAAATATTGAGTGTTCTTAGTTTTTTGACCTCTCGAGATGTCTATTCGCCTTCTAACTTGTGTTTGGATTGCTGGACTTGTACAGGCTCAAAGTAGGAGTTTATGCACTCTTGGCCATGTGCGCAAAAAACGCTAAAGCTAGTGCTAACGCTATTAGTTGTAGTTAAAGCTAATAGCTGCAGTTGTACATACTAGCTGCAACTATTAGCGTTAGCTACATCTACTAGCGTTGCAGCTTTTAATGTAGCTAACGTTAATAGCGGTAGTTGTGCATACTGTCTACAGCTATTAGCGTTAGCTAGATTTAATAGCGTTAGCGCTGGCCGTATCGTCAGTTGTGCATACGGCTTTGCATGGAAAACATGGCGGTTTTTTTTGATAAAATTTGAGCAAAGTCGAAATTTAAAAACGAGCCTTGCCATTTGACTCAGTTAGTCGAGACGAGTAGAATGAATAACATAACACGGAGTTTTCCATCCGAACTATGGCTGAATGGCTAAAGTGACAAATTTGCAGTTTATAGGCTAAGGTTCGAAACCCTCTTCGAATTTAAAGTTGTCTAAATTTCATGATTTTCTCTATCTTCTCTAAAACACTTTTCAATCATTTTTGGTCAGTAAATATTTTCTGGAGCTATTAGTAATAGTGGTTTTAAGTTTTATAAAACCTAACCTTACTATACAATCACAGTAAGTTTTTACTGACCAAAAAATGATTGCAAAGTGTTATAGAGAACAAGATAGAAAGATGCAAAAATTTTCATGGACTACCTCAAATTCAAACCGGGATTCGGACCCGAGCCTATAAACTAAAAATCTGTCACTTTAGCCACTCGGCCACGGGCTCGGGAAAGAAACCCCCATGTTATGGTATTCATTCTACTCGTCTCGGCAATCTGAGTCGAATGGCATGAATCGTTTTTAAAATTTTAAATTTCCTCTAATTTTAGCAAAAAATTACCGTAAAAAACTTTTTGAATTTAGATCCATGTCGAGTCAACGTCATCTTTAGTCTCGAAGCCTCAACATATGTAAACAGTGAAGGTGAATCTATTGTCTATGACGTAAGAATTCTTTCTGGAAAAAATCTCACTAGTTTAAAGGATCACTTCGCTCCTTAAAATGTTGGCATTTTTTGTTGATATTCTGAAAGTTTGGCATTCCCAGTTCTTTTTTTCGTTTTCCCGACCTTTTTTGACCACAAAAAAATTATTGTTTAGCAAATTAACAAAGTACAAAGCGCTTATCAATCCTGGACGATCTCGTCTAATTCTGTTCGAGCTGCACTTCCGAAACCGATCGGTTGCAATCAAGGCGGAAATTGGAATCTTCAAAATGATACAAATTCCTTAAACAATGTTGTTTTAAGTGTTAAAAGATTTCTGTATACATGCTTCCAGCCAAATAGCCTCAGCGAGTATTTTTTTTGTTAACTTTTAAAAAATTATTTTTTTTTTAGCTATATAACTTCTCTAAATAATCAAATACTCCAATCACAATCAGTGGATCCGGCAAATTACGTTTTTGTAATTTTTACAGCCACTACGTAAGATTTTTTAATCAAAACCATGGTACACAGTCCAGGAGCAGTGTTAAAAAACATACAAGGTACCCAAAAAAATACGGGACCCCTGATTTTGGTGAAATTGAAATCTCGAAAACTGATGATGCAAATTTTATGACAGCCTGGCAGAATGATTTGTCTGACTGCCGAACGTGCTGAAAAAATAGTAAAATCTTCCGGAAAAATCATAAGGAGTCAAATTTGAGTTAAAAGTGCCGGTCTATGTCTGTTCGTCCTGTGACATGAAACGTTTCTGTGGCGTAAAACATTGTCGGTGGCATGAAACGTTACATGAGACACCTGACTAGTCCTGTATATTTCACAAAATTTTAGCGATACAAATGATGTTCAAAAAGCAATTAGTTTACGAACAAAATTTTTTGATCCAAAAGGATATGGCTTGGTTGTGGTGAAAGTGGAACCACAGACTGGTAAGGATTTTTGATCATATTTTTAAAGCAAAATTTAAATTTTTTAGCATCCAATTTGGCTCAACTGGCTACTAATGGAGTTTATGATTTGGGGGATCCAATTTTTACTCAAGATATATCTTCGGCTGTTTGTAATGGCAAAAGTAAGCAATACTATTTATGGCACACATGAATAATGGAGTATAGATTTCAAAAATTTTTGTGAGGGGAGATCTCTTTAAAATTTTTCTTAACTTTGCATAAAGTTTTTTACTCATAAGGAAATACCGCGAAGTGTCCAAAAATTTTTTTCGATTTTTTCCAAAATTCCTTTTGCATAAAACTCCAACAGTTGCCATAACTACAAGTACCATAGTTCAACAAACAATAACTCCTTCAACAGCTGTAGGATCCACTGTTTCTTCTTCTACTTCAATAGTAACCACTTCTTCTACACCTTCATACTCATGTGGAAATGGTTCTTGGGCTCTTGTCGAAAATCGATGCCTCTCTTTTGGTATATATAATTACGCATGTTGCAAAAATCATTTGAATTTAGAGTCAACACAGAAGGAATGGACTGCTGCGTCAAGATATTGTCACAGTCTCGGTGGAGTGTTAGTAACGATATTTGACAACAAGGACGAAGATTTCCTTTATGGTATTTTTCCCTGATTTTTAAACGAATATAATTTATAGGTAATGCCGACACTGTCGCATTTTTTATTGGTTTGAATGACATTGTAAAGAATGGTACTTGGCTATGGGATCAACCAACTGGACAAACTCTTTCGGTACTGTTGAAAAATGTTTTCGTGTAAGATAGAGCGAAAATTGGAAAAAACTATCTTAAAATAATTTTTCCAAACTTTCGCGAAAAGGAAAAAATTCGAAAAAATAATAAAGAGCATGACGTCGAGTGCTCGATGAACTTGATGTCATGCCACTTAGTCGTTTGAGCGGACTTGCCTTTTACAGTGCAAGAAAAAGCAAATGTCCTGTCGGCATGGAAAAGGCCAAAATGGAAAAAGTCGGATGTTTTGAGAAGATATAGAGGCTAATGAGAAAATATTTTAGATTCGGGATATGTGGGACGAGAAAAATGTGAAAAAATCGAAATTCCGATCGGAGATCGGAGGGGAAGAGTAGCATACATGAACAAGGAGGGTACAAGCTACCTCGAGGCTATATGGTGTTGACCAAAAAAAGGTCGGAACCCATTTTTTATGTTTTGGGTTATACCCCGAGACTCGGCTATATAGCCTTGAGACTTGGAATCAAAGTCTCAACTCAGCTTCGTCACTCCGAGGTTATATGAATCTTTAACTTTTGGCTCGATGCTAGCTACATGAGGGGGCAGTCCCCCATCCCTCGTTGGTAATGTATGAAGGATAGCATAAAAGGCGAGGTGATTCAAGAGCAGGATTCAGTTGGACCCCAAGCTGATTGTGGGGAAGCAAAGCACTTGGAATTTTTACTTTCGCATGCTTTTTAGCTTAATGATACTAAATATACTAATTGGGCTTCAGGGCAACCGATTATCAATTCAGACCCTTACAATAGATGTGTTATGGACGAGAAAGATGTAGGATGGACAGTTACGAGTTGCTTTGAAGAACATCTTTTTGCGTGTGAAAAACCTGCCGGTATGATTTTATCTTCATATATAAATAAGATAATCATTTTATAGTTTCCTTATTGCCAAGAAAGAAAAAGTTTATTACAAGGATCAAGATATTGCAGAGAAATTTAATTATAAAAAATAAGATTATAAACAAGATAAGGGGGTATAAATTTGAAAATGGAACCTATTTAACCGAGTAGATATTTTATTTATTTGAGTAGACAATATATATTTAATTGAGTAGATAAAGGATAAGCTTAAGGCTAAGATTATGGTTAAGTCTAAGCCCAAGGCTAAGCCTAAGACCAAGGCTAAGCCTAAAGCTATGGATAAGCCTAAGGCTAAGCCTATGGTTAAGCCTAAGCCCAAGACTAAGCCTATGATTAAGCCTAAGCCCAAGGCTAATGCTAAGCCTATGGTTAGACTAATGCTAAGCCCAAGGCTAAGCCTAAAGCCTAAGCTAAGCCTAAGACCAAGGCTAAGCCTATGCGGGTTGGTCCTATTTTTGGCCTTTTTCCGCATTGGTTAGGAGGGGGAGACTCCCCCCCCCCTTTTGCCTGTGTGGCCGTGATATTATAAATCTAAAGAACGAATTAAAAGGATTAGTTTTTATTTGAGAAAGTTTTACAAATCATGAGGTATATTCGCATGTTTTTTCATATATCGTATTTCTTCTAAAATAACCCCCCCCCCCCAATCGAGTGGTTGTAAAGATGCTGAGTCGAAAGAAATAATCGATATTAATATAATTTTAAGTCAAAGATTTCTTTCGACTCAGACTAACCCGTGCCCACCTATGATTTGAATTTGGCTTTTGAACAATGATTCATCATGTATTTTATAATAATTATATTTTTTACAATAAAATCCAGTTCTTGCCTGTGTTTTGTGATTTGTTGTGCACTTTTCTGAAGTCACAAGTGCACGTAAATTTTCGTTTACCTGGTTATTTTTTGAATGTGTAGCAAAAAACTTTTTTATGCGCGACAAATAGTCCTGTATAAGGCACTTGGGCGAAGTTATTCATTTAAATCATAGGAATAGATCAAGTTCGCTCAACCCAATTGTATTAAAAATCTTGAGTTTGTTTTGACTATCTCGTTGAATTATTGTAGCATTTTCTTCAAGTTTTTGAATTATGCGCAAAAATTCTTCTTTCTTTTTATTTTTCTTTTTAACAATTTGTATTCAAAATGTTCAAGCTGATATAATTGACGACATCCGCCATTTTTTCACAGGTAATACAGTACTCCCTCGATATAGTGACGGTTCATACATGAGCAAGCAGGGGGGTACTAGGCCCCAAAATACGAATTGGTCCCTACTCGATCAAAAAAAACGTCGACAGGCGAAAAGTCGAAATACGAATTCGTATACGGAATTATATACGAAATCTTAGTCAAATACGAATTCGTATATATATTTTGCCGTCAAAATACAAATTGGTCCACTAATTTTTCCCCCGATACGACGAATTAGGGGGGGGGGGGACAGTACCCCCCCCCCCCTTGCCCAAGTATGTGACGGTTATCCGCCAATACGACGGTTACCTGCCACATTCTCAATTTCAAATTCTCAACAAGACTATATAGGGCATTTCCGGACAAGATTCTTATCCGGATCCTGAATCCGGATCCTGAATCTGGATTCTGAATTCGTATTCTGAATTCTGAATCCGGATTCTGAATTCGGGTTCTGGATTCTGAATCTGGATCCTGAATTCGGATTCTGAATTCGGATTCAAAATCCGAATAGTCTTTTTGAGAAATTATTGAATGAAAAAATTTAATTGTGGTTTGGAGAAATATTTTCTAGCAAAATTGAATTCCCTCGATATAGTGACACTCCCTGGAGGTGTCACTATATTAAGGGAGCACTGTAGCCAAATTTTTGATAGATTGGTCGGTACAGCGATTTTTTGTTGCTAAAATTGGAAGAAATTCGACAATTTAAAAACGAGTCATGCCATTTGATCCAGCTCGTCGAGACGAGTAGAACGAATACCATAACATGAGGGTTCCCATCCCGATCCCATGACTGAGTGGCTAAAGTGACAGATTTGCAGTTTATAGGCTAGGGTTCGAATTTCAAGTTGTTCAAATTTCATGAAAATTTTTGCACATCTCTATTTTGTCCTCTAAAACACTTTGTAATCATTCTTTGGTCAGTAAATATTTTCTGGAGCTTATTAGTAATAGTGATGTTAAGTTTTATAAAACATAACGTTATTATGCAACCACAACAAGTATTTACTGATCCAAAAATGATTGCAGAGGGTCTTAGAGGTTAAGATGAAGATATACAAAAATTTTCATGGAATTTGGACAACTTTGAATTCAAAGCGGGATTTGAAACCTAGCTTATAAACTTCAAATCTATCCATTCGGCCATAGACTCGGGATGGATGGAAAACCCCATATTATGGTATTCATTCTAATCGCCTCGACGAGCTGAGTCGAATGGCATGACTCGTTTTTAAAATTTATAATTTCTTCCAATTTTAGCACAAAAGCCGCCATGTCGGTCGAGCCGGTCGGTAGGTCCGCTCTGCCGGACTTGTTCGGTCCGTTCGGCCTAGTCGAACGGTCGGTGAAGTTCAAGATCGTTGAATGTTTATGATTTTAGGCGTAAAAATTGACATCAAATCCTCCGTAGACGAATTAAAAAATATTAAAAATGAAACAATTTCACGAATTAAAGAAGGTAGGTCTATTTGCTTTTCATATCCAAAACTTTTTAAATAAAAAAGAAATTTTCCAGATATTGGCAAGCAATTAGACATAATAATAGAAGACATAAAAAATGATGCCTTAAGTAAAAAAGAAGTGCAACGGGCTATCACATTGATTCTCATCGCAATAGTTATTCATGTTGTCTTTTCGGTAATTGTGCTCGTCTATATTGGGGTTAGCTGCTATGTCATGATATACAAGCAGAGAGTTTTCAGCGAAGACCTTATTGCCAAGAAAGAAAAAGTTTATTATAAAGATCAAGATATTGAAGAGAAATTTAATAATAAAAAATAAAATTATAAACAAGAAAAGGGGATATAAATTTGAACATTTTGAGCGGGATGCCAGTTGCCGAAGCATTATCTAGTGAGAGCGCGGGAAAATGGCGAAAAGGTGCAGGCAAGGGTCAAAATTTAAAAAAAGTTTAAGATTTTTTGAGATTTTCGATTTTCCAATTTTTCCAAAAGTTTTCATGGAAAAATAATAGTGCCATTGCAAAAATTTTTCATAAATTTTCCCAACAAAATAAAAAATGAATTTTGGGAACGGGAGCGAACCCGCATCCTATGAGTGAAGCGAGCACGTTAGCCACTCGGCCATAGCTCAAAATCTCAAACCTTCTTAATATGGTACTCGTTTTGAAGAGCTTGGCGAGCTGAATCGATTAGCAAACTTTTTTAAACTTTTGATCCATACCTGCACGTTTCGGCATTTTCATAAGTGATGTAACCCAAAAACTTTGCAGAACATCGCTTTCCCGGAAAACTTATTTTTGATGTCAAACTTCTATTTGTGACCAAAAATAGTGAAAATTTGTCTGAATCTGGGCCAAAGAAGCGTGTTCACGTTTCGGGAATTTGCTCAATTGATTCCACGCATAAAATTGCCCCCTATAGGAGTCATTTGTAGAAAAAATTTCGGGTCCAAAATTCATGTAAAAATTTTGAGAACTTTTTGAACACCCCAGTATAATTTTGTTTTGATAAATGAAAATGTCAAGTATTCATCGCACCTAAAATTAAATGTCAAGCATCCATAGCATCTGTTTATTCTTATCGCTTTTAGCATTTCACATTGCACATTTCATAGACACATCTTGTATATTTTGTATTGTGGAATAAATTTCTATATATTGTTTAATATATTCAGTTTTCAATATGGTTATTATTAAGCAAGTAAGGTTTCGAATTTTTAAGATTTACAGGGTAGCGCCAAAAAAAGTTCCACTTTACCATTTTGTCATGAATATTGGACCCAAAAATTATTTTCTTAAAGGACGAGTTGAATCAGTTACAACCATATGAAGAAATGATTTATTCGAAAAAATCATGAAAAATGGAGCATTTTTTGTTTTTACGGCATGTTCTGAATTGATGTAGTTTTCGAGTTAATTGCGTTTGAATTTGTTACAAGCTCTTCGTTGTAATACACAAACTTTTTTGAATTTTTAAATCGATTTTTGCATCAATTTTATAAAACTTTATATATAAAATTGATATATAGAACATTGTAGCACTTTTTATTTTTAAATGAGACGAACAAAATGACACCAAAATTATCCAATTTAAACATGGTTTTGGGTTATTGAAACGAAAACCCTGATTCATGTTTTTGTTTCAATAACCCAAAATCATGTTCAAATTGGATAATTTTGGTGTCATTTTGTTCGTCTCATTTAGCTATAAAAAATTGCTACAATGTTCATTTTATGAAAATTTAAAAAATTGATGCAAAAATCGATTTTTCCGCAAAAAATTCAAAAAAGTTTGTGTATTACAACGAAGAGCTTGTAACAAATTCAAAATTTCAAACGCAATTATCTCGAAAACTACAACGATTCAGAACATGCCGTAAAAACAAAAAATGCTCCACTTTTCATGATCTTTCCGATAATATCATTTTTTCATATGGTTGTAAATTACTAGACTGATCCTTTAAGCTTCTTCACCAAAATGATCTTTCTTTCAAAAATTTGGGACTATACAAACAAGCTTGTAACAAATTCAAAATTTCAAATTTCCCTCTCCTTGAAGACATAAAAACATGTCTTCTGTTATTTTCTCACGCTTTCTGGGTCAAATTTTAGCTAGATCAGTCAAATGATTATGAAACTATCGATGACTTGCCTCAAGCTAAAAATCAACCTGTCAAAGACATAGAAAGCAGTTATTCAAAAATCAACCAGTCAATGAAAAATCATTCTTCTTCAAAATCATCAAACCCAACAAAATCCGCATTAAACACACCACTATCAAATGGTAGAAATGACTCGAATAGTTCTAATGGCTTTGAGAATGCAGTATTGAGATTTTATTCGAAAATTTCGCCATTGAAATGTTTTCTATTTATTCTTTTAATATGCATACTAATTATTGTAGCTATTGTTATTACAGTTCTTGTAATCATACATAAGCATCCGCGTAGGTTTTTTATTTCTCAAAGAGCCATACCAAGGCGTATAAAAAATCCGAAAAGGTGAAGAAGGCAAGGGTCAAAATTTTAAAAAAATATCGCCAATCAACCTTTTAAAAACGCTTCAAAACAAGTACCATATCATGAGGTTTTATGGGTATTGCCCATGGTCGAGTGGCTAAAGCGCTCTGCATTAACTCATAGAGCATGGGTTCGATCCCGCACCCAAAAATCATTTGTAATTTTGTTGTCAAAAGTCATAAAAGATTTGGCATATCCATATTTTTATGCGGAGGACCCGCTGGCACTATTATTTTTCCGCGAAAACTTTTGGAAAAATTAGAAAAATCGAAAAATCTCAAAAAATCAAAAAAAATTTTTCTCCAAATTTCATGAAATTTTTTTGTATAGGGGTTTTTATTTGGGAAACACAATGGTGCTATATTTTTTCGTGAAAACTTTTGGAAAAATTGGAAAATTTCATTTAAAAATTTTTTTGAGATTTTTCAATTTTTCTAATTTTTCCTAAAGTTTTCACGGAAAAATAATAGTGCCACCGTGTTCCCCGCATAAAAATGTGAATATGCAAAAATTTTATGACTTTTGATAACAACATAAAAAATAAATTTTGAGCGCGGGATTAAACCCGCGCCATATGAGTTAATGCAGAGCGCTTTAGCCACTCGGCCATGGGCAAAACCCACAAAACTCAATGATATGGTACTCGTTTTGAAGCGCTCGGCGAGCAAGTCGATTGGAGACATTTTTTAAATTTTGACCTTTTCGAAAAAAGAAAATTTTGACCTTTTCGGATTTGTACCCATTTTTAGAAGAAACAAACAGATTTCAGGTTCCCAAAAATCACAAATATCCACTTTTTTAGAAAATTTGCGGGCGAAAAGTCATTTTGGCCTGCGGGTTGCGGGCGACTCCCCCCCCCCGAAATTCGGGGAGGGGGGGGGGTTGTACACGTGTGCTATCAAACCAAGTATTAGTGCTTTAAAAAAAAATTAAAAGTCTATATTTTCACTGAATTAGGGTCAAGGAAGCTTCGGGAATACGCGCGATCGATTTTTCGAATTATTTTACCCCTATATAGGCTGTTTTGGCAAAAAATTTTCGGAGACTAGTCCCTGATTCTTGCCCCCTTTTAAATAAAAATTTTTACAAAAAATTGCTCGAAAATTCGCAAAAGTACTGCTTTTTTTGTCATTCTGTACTATTTTTTAGAAGAATCTATTATGTCTACCATTAGGCCAACAACAACAACGACTACAAGTTAGCTGTATTTTGCTGTAATCGATGGATAATAAAATTTCTATGTACAATCATATGTTTTTTTACTCACTTGAGAATTTGAATAAAGAGCTGATAAAATTTATAATACCTGTGAGAGCTGAATTATAAAGTTGGGGTTTTGATAAGAACAAGGATGTCTCGTTTTTAAATTCCGATTCTCAATTGCAAAATTTAACATCTTACAAATATTTTTTATAGTACAGGGTGTACCCAAAAAAATGGCAGTTTTTGATATTTTTCACGATTTTTTCAAATTGGAAAAAATTTTTTTTTAATTTTCAAATTGGATAATTTTGGTATCATTCTATTCCTCTTGACGAGTTATCAAAAATTGCTACAATGTTCATTTTATGAAAATTTAAAAAACCGATGCAAAATAGAATTTTCCGTCTGTGTAATGAAACGAAAGTCCAATGTTTTCGTTTCAATACACATTCAAAATTTTCCAACTTCATTCGCGTTTATATCAATGAGGAAAAAATTTTCACGTATAGGTTCTTTTGCAAAAATGCTCAAAATGATTTAAATTTTCTGAAGATAAACGAAAAATGACAATATTTGTCTAAGTGTACTAAACCATTAAGCCTAAACAGAAGCCTAAGAATAGGCCTAAGCTTAAGCCTAAGCCTAGGCTTAAGCATAGGCCTAAATCTAGAACTAAGCCTAAGCTTAAAACTAAGTCTAGACCTAAGCCTAGGCCTAAGCATAGGCCTTAGCCTAGGACTAAGCCTAAGCCTAAGCTTAAGCCTAAAAAATATCAATGAGGAAAAAGTTTCACGTATAGGTTTCATATATCTTTTGCAAAAAATACTCAAAACGATTTAAATTTTCTGAAAATTAACAAAAATAACAACTTTTGCCTACGTGTACTGAAACTTTAAGCCTAAACAGAAGCCTAAGAGTAGGCCTAAGCTTAAGCCTAAGCCTAGGCTTAAGCATAGGCCTAAGTCTAGAACTAAGCCTAAGCTTAAAACTAAGTCTAGACATAAGCCTAGGCCTAAGCATAGGGCTTAGCCTAGGACTAAGCCTAAGCCTAAGCTTAAGCCTAAGCCTATGCCTAAAAAATATCCATGAGGAAAAGTTTCACATATAGATTTCATATATCTTTTGCAAAAATACTCAAAACGATTTAAATTTTCTAAAAATTAACAAAAATAACATTTTTGTCCAAGTGTACTGATCCTTTAAAGCATCAAATTTCCTGCATAAAACTTTTTATAATTCCCCCATTCTGTTGCAAATATTTCCTTGCCATCTTTTACGAAGAATCAATTTTTGAATTTTTTTCAAATCCAGTTATCCCGAATCGATTCACATTCTTCCATCCAGTCGAAATGCTGGTTATTGTTGTGACTTAGTGGTGCGTCATTGGAGGTCACTCTTGGAATGCGATGAATCGACTTTCCTTTATGCATATTAATCTATGTGAAGAGCTTTGAAGGAAGGATACCAAATGTAGGAAGCGAATCGGCGCCAGAAAAAAGAGAATAGATCCCAATCTCGGCCAGTTATTGTGCAGACATAGTGATAGTTGATTCCTGACTCAGGACATCCGATAATCGAGTGTCATGCTCTCGTGGGGACGTCATCAAAAGGTCTTGTCATTAACATGCATATATGTGTCCGATGGGTTGTATGCACATCCGAGAGTTTTATCATGTGCTAGATCTGGTTTTGAAATTTGCTTGATGGAAAAAGTATCGCGCTAATTGGGTTTATGGGTATTTGATTGATTTTGTTTGACTTTAACCTTTTTATTATTGGGTTGTTCGATACGTATTGTCGGCCCAAAAATACAGGGTGTCCCTAAAGTTCTTGTACATCCTAATTAATTTCTTGAGAATTTTCTTCATGACAGAAAACTTTTCACAAAAAGTGATGTTCTACAAAGTTGTCCTTGAGATCACGATGAACAACTTTATAGAACATTACTTTTTGTGAAAAGTTTTCTGTCATGAAGAAAATTCTCAAGAAATTAATTAGGATGTACAAGAACTTTAGGGACACCCTGTACATCTAAATTCGGTAATTTTCGTTCGTTTTTGTTGAAATTTTTTCATTATTATGTAAAAATGCATGCTGAATACAATCCAATCAGTTTTGAGCGTAACTCATATTTTCGTGTCAATATACAGACTTTTTTTCAAAAAATGGGGGGTTTTTCAATGGTGCAAATTTCGATATTTGGATATAGAAGTCGATTTTTAACAAAATTTTCGACCGTACTAAAGTTTTTTTAGTCGGAGAATAGATTGCTCGCATTGCCGAAGCATGAAAATGCTTGCCTGACCCTGATTCAGGGAGTACAAAGTTTTTGAGTCATTTTCGGGGTACATACGTGTGCATGGGGATCCCATTTGGGACCACGGGGTAACACGTAACGCAAAATTTTTGACGAATTTTTCATTTTTTTCGAATTTTTCGATTTTTTCAATTTTTGACGCAGTTTTTAAGTTATGACGAATTTTTTAATTTTTGACGAATTTTTCAATTTTTGACGAATATTTCGATTTTTTCAATTTTTGAAGCAGTTTTTAATTTATGACGAATTTTTCAATTTTTGACGAATATTTCGATTTTTTCAATTTTTGACGCAGTTTTTAATTTTTGACGAATTTTTCAATTTTTGACGAATATTTCGATTTTTTCAATTTTTGAAGCAGTTTTTAATTTATGACGAATTTTTCAATTTTTGACGAATATTTCGATTTTTTCAATTTTTGACGCAGTTTTTAATTTTTGACGAATTTTTCAATTTTTGACAAATTTTTTCAATTTTTGATGAATTTTTTTATTTTTTTCGAATTTTTCAAGGTAAAATTTTCAATTGGGGAGGGGGGGGGGGGGNGAAAAACCTCCTGACACAAAATTACAGTCAATTTGGAAAACTTTTGAAAATTCGAGTTGTTGGGCCACTTCCAAATTTTCTAATCATATTCTAATCGCAATTCTAGTCACAGCAAATTCTAATCACAAGACATACTACAACAACAACACAAAATTAGACAACTTTTTTATATTCTGAGCAACAAACACATCCATGTATATTTTTGAAAAATGACGACGTTTTTGTAGTTTGTCAAGAAAATTAGAATTTGACAAATTATTTCATTAATTTCGACACAAAAATTAATATACTAGGTCAACTTTTATAAATAGATAACAATATAGGGTCAAGTGAGAGATCAGAAAATCTAGATTTTTCGAAGTTCGTATGCACTACAAAATCCGAAAAAGGCATACACATTGTACTTTTTTCAACAACCAAATCACACAAATTTCCTATCCCCGCCCACCCACTTGTACAACACAAAATCCGAACAAAGACATAGCTAATTATCATTGAACACATTGTACATTTTTTCAACAACCAAATCACACAAATTTCCTATCCCCGCCCACCCACTTCTACAGCACAAAATTTCGGGGAAAAAGTGAAATTTATCACTATCATCCTTTCACTAAAATTTCATGAATTCAAGAATTCATGTTGATGATATTCCATAAAACTTTTTCTCAAGATCATTGACAAATCAAAACGTGTCTTGGCGGGTTCGGATGGATCGACACAGACATGTGCAAAACGAAAAGATTAGGGCGAATCTCCATGAATATATGGATAATTTCGTTCTTTGTAATGCTTTTAATGTGTCCTCCGTTGACCTTTTCTGGGATTTATGGTTTAATATATCGGACGAATGATCATTTTTTATTTGGACGTGAAATTTTTTGGAGGGAAAGAGGTCATTAGCGATTTGCACATAACTCGGAGTTTTTTGGAGCTATTTCGATTCTCATACCCCCATTGAACGTGATCTAAAATCGAAGAAAAAAATTTTGAGAAAATTTCGAAAAATAAAATTTTTTAATTTTTGACGAATATTTCAATTTTTCCAATTTTTGACGCAGTTTTTAATTTTTGACGAATTTTTCAATTTTTGACAAATTTGTTCAATTTTTGACGCAGTTTTTAATTTTTAACGAATTTTTTCAATTTTGGACACAATTTTTAATTTTTGACGAATTTTTAATTTTTTCAATTTTTGACGAATTTTTCAATTTTTGACAAATTTGTTCAATTTTTGACGCAGTTTTTAATTTTTGACGAATTTTTTCAATTTTTGCATATTAGCTTTTTCGAAATATATATTTTCNTCAATTTTTGACAAATTTGTTCAATTTTTGACGCAGTTTTTAATTTTTGACGAATTTTTTCAATTTTTGCATATTAGCTTTTTCGAAATATATATTTTCTTTGTCGAAAAATTCGAATTTTTTAAAAACGGAAGCTTTTTTATCAAAAATAACATCGCCAACGTGTTTTCCGATAAAATACCCCTAATAGAGCCATTTAAAAAAATTTCGAAAAATAAAATTTTTCGATTTTAGACCACGTCCAATGGGTATAAGAGCCGAAGCTTTGATTTTTTGAAATTTTTATGATTTTTTAGATCATCAAAAAATAGTTTGTGGTTATATGAAATGGGTGCAGTGGCTATATTAGCTATCTTATTTGTAATAACTTCAATTTTGACATATTTGGCTAAAAGATATGCTTATATAAAACATCGAATTGGAAAAATTCAAGGCCCTTCAGCTTTGCCTCTAATAGGAAATTTGCATCAGTTTAAATTTAGACCGGATAGTAAGTTCTAGATCAAAAAATAGAAAAGTTCACTGCAATTTTTTGTACTAAAATTGGAGGAAATTCGAAATTTTAAAAACATACCATTCGACTCAGCTCGCCAAGC
>OZJO01000996.1:10652-21995 GCA_900406225.1 Acrobeloides nanus | reverse complement strand
CGAGTTAGTCTTTCACAATAATAATTTTTTATAATTTTAGACATTCGATTTTTCTAAAGACACAAAAATATTTTTTGTGCTTTTTCCATTATTTTAAATGATGTGATTTGAAAAGACACACATCACATTTTTTATAGATCATAAATGTATAAATCCTTTGTGAAAATGTCCATTTTTGCATAAGCTGGCTGGATTTGAAGAGGTTCCATGACGAGGAATCTCTGCCCGAATGGTTTCGCTCCCAAAACACCAATGCGTGTTTCGCATCGATTGACTTTGCCTCCTCTCAGCCTCACCTATAGCGGTGATTCATACACATACACCTGCGGTTTGTTTCACTAGATTGTTTATTTAGTCAATACTGCCTTTCATGCCCGTTCACGTCACCCACCATTTCATCGCGCACTTCAACTCGTATATTTTCATACCTTTTGTATTTAACACATTTATTTCATAACGGTTTTTGTCTCGCTCCGGTTATAATCAATACATTTTTTAAATATTTTCTTTACTATTGTTTCTCCTAGAATTTTACGATACGGGGGAGGGGTAAAAGTTCTCACCAAGGGAAAATTGATTGTCATAGCGCTAGCTATAACAATCAATTTTTCCTTGGCGAGAACTTTTGNTTTGAGGACGCGACAGTTGAGGACGGACATTTGAGGACGCGACATTTGAGGACGCGACACTTGAGGACGCGACACTTGAGGACGCGACACTTGAGGACGCGACATTTGAGGATTTATTTTGAATTTTTTAAATTTAAAAATATTAAAGAAATGAAAAATTCAGCGAAATCCGTTCTTTGAAATAATATTGTTTATTTTTTAAAATTCAAATGTCCTCAAATGTCGTGTCCTCAAAAGTCGCGTCCTCAAAAGTCGCGTCCTCAAATGTCCGTCCTCAAATGTCGCGTCCTCAAATGTCGCATCCTCAAATGTCCGTCCTCAAATGTCCGTCCTCAAATGCCCGTCCTCATCTGTCGCAGCGCCCCTTTAAAAACCTTGTTTTTCTCGACATTTAGCTCACAATGCTCAGAAAATGACGATTTTTTGCGAAAAAATGATGAATTTTGATGCAAAAATGAAAAATTGTAGACTTTTTAAAGTGAAAATTAGATACATTTTGGAAAATTTCCCGAGAAAATCAGGCGGGAATTGCTTTGGGAAACGAGAAATTTCCCGAAATCGAGAATGATCTTCGAGGTTCCCGAAATGGCCATTTTCGAGAAAAAATCGTCGAGAATTCCCGGTTCGGGAAACGGGAAAAATTTTCCCTCCAATCCTAGCAGGGAATTGATTGAGCGCATTGCTAAACCATGAAAACGTTTTCCTAATCCTGATTCAGAGATGATATGTGTGTATTTAGGCGAAAATAGGCTAATACATGGTCAGGAAAGCGCTGTCAAGGACCGGCAATGCGCGTAATCGATTTCTCGCATAGAAAGCCCTCAATAGGGTTTTGGTGAAAATTAAAAAACTTGAAAAAATTGCGTAAAAATCGCAAAATTTTCATTTTTTGGACAGAAACTTGGTTAAAATTTTTTAGCTAGTTAGGTAAAGTTTTTTTATTGCGCGGAAAAAGTTAAGATTTTAGGAAAACTGTCTGTGTTTACCTAACAAAATCGTGTACCTGTTATTCTTTTAAAATATTCCTAGCGTGTTTTTTATTTAAAAGAAAGATTTTAGAACTTGATGAACGATATTCATTAAATTTTTTACCTATAACAGATAAGTCTAGAAGAAAATGGTTCGTGATCGTCTTTCGGAATTTCATGTAAGTTTTTACTAGAGTTGTCGAGATTGAGATTCCGATTTCTAGAGTCGATTTTCGAGATCAAAAATTTACTATGGTCTCTCCTACATTTTTTCAAAAATTTTCCAAAACTTTGGACAAAAACATAAGGGGATACCAAGGTTGCAATGTCCACGATCTGAAATTGCTGTTCTATTATTACGGAGTCACGGTTCTGGTCGATTCCGTTTATGTTTTTAGATGTATATAACTGTAATAGATTTAAAACCTCAACGGAAACGGGGGTAACATAACCGGGACCGTGAGTTTTTACGATTCCGATGACCGAAATCGTAACAATCCCCTGTTCCGGTCGGTTCTGTTGAGTTTTTTAAATCTATTACAGCTGTATACATATAAAAACATCAATGGATTCTCGAAGATTTTGATCTCGAAATTTGGCATTATAGCGTTTTTGAGATCTCGAAAGTCTCGGACCGATTTCGTGGAACATGACCGGAACCCAGTCCTTATCTTGATAACTCTTTATAAGAAAGAATTATAGACACACTCTCTGGAACCTTCAACAGTCGTTGAAATCGAACCTACGCGTGTTGTATACGACACTTCCAGTCGACTAGACCAATTCCGCATTCATGTCGACGAATTACGACAATCTCTCGATCAACTTGACAATCGAATTCGCAATTTACAAAACCGGCAAACTGCCGTACTCGCCCAATCTGTAGTACAGCCCGAAGAGAAGGCGCATCTTGAAGCGCTAATCCAAGAGATCAAGGATCATGTCAAATCGTTGAAACCAAGAGTTAGAGCCATAGAGGCCGACTTGAAGAGAGATGAAGCCAACGGTTCGAATCAATTTAGAACCAGTGCCGAGTTTCGAATTCGGAGAGATCAATGTGAAATGATCAAGAAGAAATTGAATGACCTGCTTCAAATGTTCAACCATACTCAGGTTGAGTATAAACAACGTGTTTCAAGTGAGTTATTAGTTTGGTATACAGTAAAAAAATTAGGGGAAGATCCGCTTCAGATCTGGAGGGTCGAATTTTTGGAGAAAAAATCGAATTTTCGGCAAAAATATATTATTATCTATCCACTGCGCCACATGATCCCCGACATTTTTTCTCTTGCTGGAACAGACTTTATTCTCTAGTTGGCGAGACTATATAACATTATCATTTTCAGGACGTGTGAAGCGCCAACTAGAAATGGCTGGTGAACATTTGTCTACCGAAGAAGTCGACCAAATGCTAGACTCAAACTCGTCGGATATCTTCTACCGCCAACTGAATCCATTAAATTTTGCTGTCAAACTCGCACTCGAAGATGCTACAAATCGGCATAACGAAATTCTTAATTTAGAGCAAAGCATCCGAGAACTGAACGAGATTTTTCAAGACGTTTTTGATATGGTTCGATCTCAGGTATATATGAGTCTTTTAAAGGATCAGCTCACTCGGAAAAAATACTATGAGTAAGTTATATTCGAAAAGTTTATGAAAAATGGAGCATTTTTTGTTTTTACGGCATGTTCTGAATCGTAGTTTTTGAAATTGTTCATGTTTTCGTTGTAATACACAAACTTTTTGAATTTTTTGTGAAAAAATCAATTTTTGAAATTTTCATATAATGAACATTGTATTTTTTTCAGGAAAATTTCCAACATGTATCTAATTTTTCATAAACTTGAATATATAATTTTTTCATGTTTTTTTCGAGTGGTCTTTTAAACTTCTACATACGATAGTTTCAAGGGCGAATTAGTGGATAACATTGAGAAGAACATCACTTCAGCGACCGAGTATACCAGCGATGCCCGTCAGAATGTTGAACAGGCTATCATCATCAAGAAGTCAGCATTGCGAAAGAAAATCATTTGTATCATTTTGGCTGTGATTGTGGTACTTCTTTTGATAATCATCGTTATTATTCTCATAGTCAGTCGCTGAAGTGATATTCTTCTCAATGTTATCCACTAACCCTTGAAACTATCGTATGTAGAAGTTTAAAGGACCAGTCCCACTGGGAAAAAACACTATGAAAAAATTATATATTCAGAAAATTCATAAAAAAATGGAGCATTTTTCGTTTTTACGGCATGTTCTGAATCATTGTAGTTTTTGAAATTGTTCATATTTTCGTTGTAATACACAAACTTTCTGAATTTTTATGGAAAATCGATTTTTGCAACGATTTTTAAAATTTTCATAACATGAACATTGTAGCATTTTTTTATAACTCTATGAGACGAATAAAATGACACCAAAATGATTCAATTTGAAAATTGTTTTGTGTTATTGAAACGAAAACCCTGATTCATGCTTTCGTTTCAATAACAAAACAATTTTCAAATAGGATAATTTTGGTGTCATTTTATTCGTTTCTCATAGGAGCTGTAAAAAATTGCTACAATGTTCATCGTATAAAAATTTCAAAAATTGATTTTCCTGCAAAATCAAAAAATTTGTGTATTATAACGAAAACATGAACGATTTCAAGAATTACAACGATTCAGAACATGCCTTAAAAACAAAAAATACTCCATTTTTCATGAACTTTCCGAATATATAATTTTTTCATAGTGTTTTTTTCCGAGTGACAGCATAACATAACGCATTAATCACTCACCACGGAGGCCGTATTAGACTCTGGTCTTTAAACGTTCACATACGATAGTTTTAAGGGCGAACTAGTGGATAACATTGAGAAGAACATCACTTCAGCGACCGAGTATACAAGCGAAGCCCGTCAAAACGTTAAACAGGCTGTCGTCTACAAGAAGTCGGCATTGCGAAAGAAAATCATTTGTATTATTTTGGCTATAATTGTGGTACTTCTTTTGATAATAATCGCTATTATTCTCATTACTACTCTTATACCTAAGAAAAGTAGTTGAACAATTTTTGCAAAAATGTTCCCCTCCCACAAAAGTGCTACCTATAGTCCGTTTCAACCTCAACTATAAAAAAGCTGGACCCAAAATTCAAAGTCCGAAGTTAGCATCCCGATCTGGTAAGTTAAGCAACGTTGAGCCAACGTTGATATCGTAGGTTCAAACTCCGTCCGTTTCCTTGCGTCCATATTTGTTTAAAAAAATTTGCATATGGGTATTTATTTTGATGTGAGAAATACGAGGAAGCATGTTTCTCTCGGTACGCCGCCGGACTGTTTGATATTGCAAGTTAAGCAACGTTGGGCCCTTTATAGATCGAGCTGAAACGGACTATAGCGGCGCCATTTATCAGTTGGTATCTACCCGATTTTATTTTCTCTTTGCTAACTTTTTGTTGTCAAAGTGCCCATTTTTATTATTGATTCACTTCAATTATTTAATCCTCATTTGGTATGCAGACAATGTGAATGTATATAATCTAAAATTTCAGCCGGAAATATTGTAATTTGATGTCTTCGTGGACTAAATTCTTTTCTTGGTTTTTAAAAATTTTTTTGACACCAGATCAATTACTCTCTTATTGATTTATGTGTAATATTCTTTTTTTTATTATACGGGTGCTAATTTTTATATATTATTTTGAGATTTGAAATATAATTTTTTCACAATCAATTTCATGCATTAATAAAATTCTTTGAATAAATTTTTTTTTACGTTTGGTTAAGTATTTTTTTGGAATGGTCTTAAATGCACGGATGGATAGATAAAATATTCTGTTGTGTCAGTTGTTTTGCTCTCTTGATCGCCGTCGGTCCATAGAACCAAACTAGCAATGTGATTTTCTGGGGCCAAAAGTCACATTAATGATAAGTCTGTCTCTCTTTTTCTGTCTGTTGATCTTCCATCAATTTCGGCGCTTGAGGAGGAGAAAAGTAAAGGCAGTGTAAACCAGGTCGGCTTTTGTTTCCCATCTTTCTTTTACTTTTAATGTTTGAAAAAAATCGATTTTCAAAAATTGTGGGATTCTGATTTTCTTTTTTTCTGAATCAGGATCCGGGAAGCATTTTCAAGCTTCGGGAATGCGCACAATCATACATGATGGGCAAGCAGGGGGTAGGACAGAGTCCGAAAATAAGAAGTGGGTTCATGTAATTTTGGTCAAAAATTTAAGATGGTCCAAATATAGGCGTTTTTACAAAAAAAATGACTTTTCAAATTTTAGGCAAAAACATAAGGTATAACCCTTGTGTATTTTTTCGGATTTTGGGGAAAATAAAAAGTGGTATCACAATTTTTCGGCCAATAAGAAGAAGTAGGGGGACACTCCCCCAGGTATGCACACAATCGATTTACTGCATAAAATTACCCCTATATGGGTCTTTTTTAGGATTTTAGAAAAAAATTTTCGCATCGAAAAAAGCATGCAAATTCCGGTTTTTTTCGATACACCCTATAATTCATTTTTACACACTACATTACATTTATTCTCTTTGCCCTTGATCGTTGAAATAAAATTTGATCTTGGTTAAGAAAATGCAAACACATTGACTTAACACTTGTTGTTTACTTCATATATCAAGAATTTTGTTATCGGAAAAATTGTTTATTATTATTGCATTTTCTTCGAGAAATTAAAGGACCAGTCCACCCGGAAAAATGCTATGAACAGTTATATATTTGAAAAGTTCATGAAAAATGGAGAATTTTTTGTTTTTACAGCATGTAGTTGTAGTTTTTGAGTGAATTGCGTTTGGAGTTGGCGATTTTTGGAATTTGTATATTACAACGAAAACATGAACGCAGTGAAAATTTGGAATACACAATAACGGGATGATGAAGGGAATTACAAGCATAACTGTCGCCCCGTTCTTGGTCATCTCGTTCATGTGTTGTTTGAATGATTGTTCCATCCCGTTCTTGTCTATACCGAAATTTTGTCCCTGAATCAATAAAAATTGTGTATTGACGCGAAAATTCAAAATTTGTTTGGCAGTTTTTGTAAGTCGATGAAAGACGAAATTTTTTTATTTTCGATTCAATACATAACTTATTGATTCAGGTACGAATTTTCGGCATAAACAAGAATGGGATGGGAAACGATCATTCAAATAACACATGAACGGGATGACCAAGAACGGGACGACAATTGTGCCTATAATTCCCTTCATTGTTACGTTCTTTTCGTCCCGTTATTGATTATGCCGAATTTTCACTCATGTTTTCGTTGTAATACACAGATTACAAATCTTGCCAACTTCAAACAAAATTCACTCAAAAACTACAACGATTCAGAACATGCTGTCAAAACAAAAAATGCTCCATTTTTCATGAACTTTTCGAATATATAACTTTTTCATAGTGTTTTTTTGAGTGTACTGGTTTTTTAGTTAGTCATACCTGCATAAAATGGCTCCACCAAATCTATACAGTCAAGATCCTCCAGATATTGAGGTATTCCCCTCCCCCCAATCTTGTCAAAAGAAAACTTTTAGGCTATACTTGCATTGAATCCACGTGTTAATACCACTGCTAAACTTAGACCCACAATTGAAACAAAGAAGGGAAAATTAAATTGGAAACGGAATGCTGATAAAGGATGCACTGTAAGTTGTGTACAGGGTGAGCCAAAAAAAACCGTACTTTGCGTTTTTTGGTGAAAAATTTTCAAAAATTTTTTTGGCTCGCCCTGTAATTCTTTTTGGGCTCCAAGATTTTTTCAACCGCTTGAAATTTAGTCGTGTGATAACAAACATGAAAATGACTTCCGTGATATCAAGCATACAACCTTGTCTGAACGAGGAGCTCTTCGCGAGGCTATGCGTTGCCTGAAATGTGCCGATGCACCTTGTCAAAAAAGTTGCCCCACACAGCTAGATGTTAAATCTTTCATTACTAGCATTTCAAATAAGGTTCGAATTTTTAAATTTTCTATGTTTCGAAAGGAATAAATCTATTTCCACTCGAAAAAAAGTTGCCATATTTGTACATATTCAGTTCATGAAAAATGGAGCATTTTTTGTTTTTACGGCACCTTCTGAATCGTTGTCGAGATAATTGAGTATGAAGTTTTGTGTATTACAACGAAAACATGTATTTCAAATCCCTGATTCAATCAAAAGTTGTTTATTGACAAGAAAATAATTTGAACTTCTTGAGCATATAGGAAAAAATATAGCATTTTTCTCAGCTCAATGAGACGAACAAAATGACACCGAAATTATTCAATTTGAAAATTATTTTGGGTTATTGAAAAGAAAACATGAATCAGGGTTTTCGTTTCAATAACCCAAAATGATTTTCAAATTGTATAATTTTGGTGTCATTTTATTCGTCTTATTGAGCTGAGAAAAATGCTATATTTACTTTTTCCTAAATACTCAAGAAATTCAAATTATTTTCTTGTTAATAAACAAATTTTGATTGAATCAGGAATTTGAAGGCAAATGTTTTCGTTGTATTACACAGACGAAACTTCACACTCAATATCTCGATAACGTTTCAAAGGGTGCCGTAAAAACAAAAAATGCTCAGTTTTTCATGAACTTTTCGAATATATACAAATTATGGCACAACTTTTTTCCCGAGTAGACTGGTCCTTTAAGAATTTCTATGGTTCTGCTCGACAAATTTTCTCGGATAACCCTTTGGGGCTAACATGTGGTATGGTCTGTCCAACTTCGGATCTCTGTGTTGGCTCATGCAACTTGTATGCTAGTGAAGAAGGGCCTATTAATATTGGAGGACTGCAGCAATTTGCTACAGAGGTAAAGAGGAGAAGTTACTAGTGATGTTCAAAGTGATAATGATAAAAAGGGGTGTGATAGGTGATAAGATAACGCATTTTGATAACAGATAACTATTTTTGTGATAACGTTATCATTCCATGTGATAACGTTATAACCAGCGTTGTCCCCTGTACACATGTGTTTGTGTACACGACACACGTGTACACAAACACATGTGTACACAGTGTGTACACATTGTGTACACATGTGTACACACTGTGTACACATGAGTACTCGTGAGTTGAACACATTGACCCAAAATTTTCTTTTGTCGTGAATAATAAATCTATAAAGGAAATAAATTCAATTTCAACTCCTACGACGATTTCGCTCGTGTGCACACAACTCACGAGCGTGCACACAACACGTGTACACACATGTGTACACGTGTTGTGTACACACGAGCGAAATCGTCGTAGGAGTTGAAATTGAATTTATTTCCTTTATAGATTTATTATTCACGACAAAAGAAAATTTTGGGTCAATGTGTTCAACTCACGAGTACTCATGTGTACACAGTGTGTACACATGTGTACACACGTGTATACATGTGTACACACTGTGTTGTGTTGTATACACATGAGTAGAACACATTGAGTCAATGTGTTCAACTCACGAGTACTCATGTGTACACATGTGTACACACGTGTATACATGTGTGTACACTGTGTTGTGTTGTATACACATGAGTAGAACACATTGACCCAACATTTTCTTTTGTCGCGAATAACAAATCTATAAAGGAAATAAATTCAATTTCAACTCCTACGACGATTTCGCTCGTGTGTACACAACACATGTGTACACAAACACATGTGTACACGGGACAACACTGCTTATAACTAGTATGACTAGTGATAATGCTATCACACCATGCGATAACGTTATAACTAGTGTGACTAGTGATAACGTTATAACAAAATTGTTATCACTGCTATCACCGTAATGATCACATTAAGCCTATTATCACACTTACCCTCATTTATCATTAAGCATCACTAGAGGTTACATGATTTCGTCTAACCCATTTTACAGATTTTCATGAAAATGAACATTCGACAAATCGTTAGCCGAGAAATCGAAGAGAGTCGTAATGAGGCCCATAAAGAGCCGATTGCTTTGTTAGGCTGTGGTCCAGCTAGCATTTCATGTGCGACTTTCTTGGCTCGCCTCGGCTATACAGATGTGACAATTTATGAGAAACAAGATTTTATTGGAGGCTTGAGGTGGGGAGAAAACTTTTTTAAAAATTAAAAAAATTTTATATATAGCACATCGGAGATTCCCCAATTCCGACTTCCATATAATGTGGTAGACTTTGAAATTCAACTGGCCAGGGACATTGGTGTGAAGGTATATTGTTTTTATGAAATTTTTTACAAAAAAAACTGTCTAGATTGTTACGGGGCGCAAGCTACACAAGGATGATTTGACATTGGAAAAGTTACGAGGTGAAGGGAACAAAGCCGTTTTCGTTGGCATCGGCATGCCCGAACCAAAACGTGTGGATATTTTTGAAGGTCTTAATGTTGAAAATGGTTTTTACACCTCGAAAGACTACCTTCCTTTAGTTGCAAAAGCTAGCAAACCTGGTATGCCAAAAAAAGCCAACCGAATATTTCAAAAATCCATATTTAGGCATGTGTGGGTGCAAGGCTACCAAATTGCCAAGTATGAAGGGTCGTGTAATTGTGCTCGGTGCTGGTGATACAGCTTTCGATTGCGCTACATCGGCTCTGAGATGCGGGGCCAGCAGAGTCACGGTGGTCTTCCGTAAAGGCTTTACTTCTATTCGAGCCGTTCCAGAAGAGGTAAAACTCGAAACAGCTTTGCCTATTAAAGGAAAAGGGTCATGAAAATAGATTTTTTTGAAAAAATTTGTGAAAAATTGAAAAATTTAAAAAAAAAATTGAAATTTATCAAAAATTGAAAAATTCATTAAAAATTGAAAATTTCGTCAAAAATTGAGAAATTTGTCACAATTTGAAATTTTTTTCAATTTTTGTCGAATTTTTTAAATTTTAAGGATTTTTAAATTTTTCAAAAATTCTTGACAAAATTGAAAATATTAAAATTCAATTTTTCAAAAAATTGAAAAATTCGTCAAAATTAAAAAAATTCATCAAAAATTAAAAAATTCGTCAAAAATTAAAAAATTCGTCAAAATTTAAAAAATTCATCAAAAATTAAAAAATTCGTCAAAAATTGAAAAATTCGTTAAAAAATTGAAATTTTTTTCAATTTTTAACGAATTTCTCAATTTTCGACGAATTTTTTAAAATTTAAGAATTTTTCAATTTTTCTTGACAAAATTGAAAATATTAAAATTCAATTTTTCAAAAAATTGAAAAATTCGTCAAAATTAAAAAAATTCATCAAAAATTAAAAAATTCGTCAAAAATTAAAAAATTCGTCAAAATTTAAAAAATTCATCAAAAATTAAAAAATTCGTCAAAAATTGAAAAATTCGTTAAAAAATTGAAATTTTTTTCAATTTTTAACGAATTTCTCAATTTTCGACGAATTTTTTAAAATTTAAGAATTTTTCAATTTTTCAAAAAATTGATCAAAAATTGAACAAAATTTCAATTTTTGGCAAATTTTTTAATTTTTTTGAAAAATTCGTCAAAAATTCTGGGCAACTTTGGTCAACGAAGTTATATGTTTTGAGCTCAAAATTCAAATTTATCGAACCGAATTCTATTTTTTACAATGATGTTAAAGTTTTCATGAAAAAGACATCGAATTCTTTTTTATAACTCGCCAAAACGAATAAAATGACACCAAAATTATCCAATTTGAATATTGTTTTGGGTTATTGAAACGAAAATTCTGATTCATGTTTTCGTTTCAATAACCCAAAACAATTTTCAAATTGGATAATTTTAGTGTCATTTTATTCGTCTC
>OZJO01000996.1:0-10552 GCA_900406225.1 Acrobeloides nanus | reverse complement strand
TTTTTATTTATTTATTTGAAGTTACATGTTTTCGTTGTAATTTGCAAACTTTTTTAAATGTTTTTTCACTAAAAATCACAATTTTCAAACGCGAATATCTCGAAACTGAAATTTTTTCAGACTATACCGTAAAAGAAAAAAATGCATCATTTTTCTTGAAATTTCCGAATATATCATTTTTTCATATGATTGTAAATTACTGGACTGGTCCTTTAAAGGAAAAGGGTCATGAAAATAGATTTTTTTGAAAAAATCTGTGAAAAATTGAAAAAATTATTTTAAAAAATTGAAATTCGTCAAAAATTGAAAAATTCATTAAAAATTGAAAATTTCGTCAAAAATTGAGAAATTTGTCAAAATTTGAAATTTTTGTCGAATTTTTTAAAATTTAAGGATTTTTTAATTTTTCAAAAATTTTTGACAAAATTGAAAATATTAAAATTCAATTTTTCAAAAAATTGAAAAATTCATCAAAAATTAAAAAATTCATCAAAATTACAAAAATTCGCTAAAAATTGAAAAATTCGTCAAAATTTGAAAAATTTGTCAAAAATTGAAATTTTTTTCAATTTTTAACGAATTTTTCAATTTTTGTCGAATTTTTTAAAATTTAAGGATTTTTCAATTTTTCAAAAAATTGAAAAATTCGTCAAAAATTCTGGCCAACTTTGGTCAACAAAGTTATGTGTTTTAGGCTTAACTGAACGATTTTTATGTTGTTAAACTTTTCTCAAGTTTTCGTGTCAATACACAACAAAATTCAAATTTACTGAACAAAATTCCATTTTTTACAATGATGTTAAAGTTTTCATAAAAAAGACATAGAATTCTTTTTTATAACTCACCAAGACGAATAAAATGACACCAAAATTATCGGATTTGAAAATTGTTTTGGGTTATTGAAACGAAAACCCTGATTCATGTTTTCGTTTCAATAACCCAAAATAATTTTCAAATTAGATCATTTATGTGTCATTTTATTCGTCTTGGCGAGTTATAAAAAAGAATTTATGTCTTTTTTATGAAAACTTTAACATCATTGTAAAAAATAGAATTCGGTTCGATAAATTTGAATTTCGTTGTGTATTGACACGAATACTTGAGAAAAGTTTAACAACATAAAAATCCTTCAGTTAAGCCCAAAACACATAACTTCGTTAACCAAAGTTGCCCAAAATTTTGTGCTTTACAAGTTAAGGCTACTTTAAAAAAAAATATTTTTGTGGCCCTGGTTCTTTAAGCTTCTTAAACCATCTTTTAGATGGAGGCAGCTCGTGAAGAGAAATGCGAGTTCATGCCATTCATGTCGCCGAAGAAACTTAACATCAAAGATGGTCGCATAGTTTCGATGGAATTTATCAAAACCGAGCAAGATCTCGAAGGAAATTGGTATGAAGATGATGAGCAAACGCTAACACTAAAAGCAGATTGGGTGATTAGTGCATTTGGCTCCACTCTCATCGATTCGAATGGTAGATAGACAACTCTTTTTTTTATTTAAATGAATTCATTTTAGTCGTCGAAGCACTCTCTACATTGAAGTTGAATAAATGGGGTCTACCAGAGGTTGATCGCAGCACCCAGGGAACTTCTGAGCCATGGGCTTTTGTTGGTGGAGATTTTGGTGGTGTTGCCGAGACCACAGTGGAATCTGTCAATGATGGCAAAACAGCCGCATGGAATATCCATAAGTATCTTCAAAGTCTGAATGGATTCAAGGTCTCTGAAATTCCAAAGTTACCCATGTTTTACACTCCGATCGACTATGTGGATATTTCCGTCGAAATGTGCGGATTGAAATTTGAAAATCCATTTGGCCTAGCTTCTGGTAGACTATTTTGTAGATTGACTTTTATATATCAAATTTTTCAGCACCTCCGACAACATCGGGAGCTATGTGTAGACGAGCGTTCGAACAGGGCTGGGGATTTGTTCTTACAAAAACTTTTGGATTGGACAAGGTTTGTGGCTTTGAATAATTCGACAAAAATTGAAAAATTTGTCAAAAATGGAAAAATTCTTCAAAAATTGAAAAAATCTTAAAAAATTGAACACTTCGTTAAAAATTGAATAATGCGTCAAAAATTGAACATTCATCGAAAAATTCGTAAAAATTGAAAAAATTCTTCAAAAATTGAAAAATTTGTCAAAAATTGAAAAATTCGTAAAAAATTGAAAAAATCTTTAAAAATTCGTAAAAAATGGAAAAATTCATCAAAAATTGGAAAAATCGTCAAAAATGGAAAAATTCGTCAAAAATGGAAAAATTCATCAAAAATTAGAAAAATTCTTCAAAAATTGAAAATTCGTAAAAAATTGAAAAACCATCAAAAATTGAAAAATTTGTCAAAATTTAAAAAATTCATCAAAAATTGAAAAATTCGTCAAAAATGGAAAAATTCATCAAAAATTGAACATTCGTAAAAAATTGAAAAACCATCAAAAATTGACAAATTTGTCAAAAATTTTTTTCAATTTTTTCTACTTCTTCTACTACTTCTACTTCTTTCATGATTTAAAAATCCTTTTTAGGATCTTGTTACAAACGTGTCTCCTCGAATTGTTCGCGGTACAACTAGTGGTTCGATTTATGGGCCTAATCAAGGCTCCTTCTTAAATATCGAGCTGATTTCTGAGAAAACCGCCGAGTACTGGTTGGAGTGCATAAAAGAGTTGAAACGAGATTTCCCTACAAAGATAGTTATTTCTTCAATTATGTGCAGCTTTAATAAGGTTGAATGAAATTTTCATACATAGTGACGATAGAAATTCTAGGATGACTGGGTCGAGTTGGCTAAACGCTCCGAAGAAGCTGGTGCTGATGCACTTGAACTCAACCTTTCCTGTCCTCATGGTATGGGAGAAAGAGGTCTGTTGAAAATGACTAAATTTTGAAGATGTTAATCAAATTTTAGGCATGGGTCTTGCTTGTGGACAGGATCCTGAAATGGTCCGCTCAATTTGTGAATGGGTTCGAGGAGCTGTTAAAGTGAATTTTCATTTTTTTGCTAAATCCATTTCATGCATGTCCGTTTTAGATTCCCTTTTTCGCCAAAATGACACCAAATATTACAGATGTGCGGAAGATTGCTGCGGCCGCAAAAGAAGGTGGTGCCGATGGAGTCACTGCAACAAATACAGTTTCTGGCCTCATGGGTAGATTAATAATTTTTGGCGATTGACAAAAAATATTTTTTTTAGGCCTAAAAGCTGATGGTACTGCGTGGCCTTCTGTTGGCATTGAACAGAGGTAAACAAATTTTTCAATTTTTGACAAATTTTTCAATTTTTGACGAATTTTTCAATTTTTAACGAATTTTTTTAATTTTGAATTTTTCAATTTTTAATGAATTTTTCAATTTTTTGAAAAATTGAATTTTAATATTTTCAATTTTGTCAAAAATTTTTGAAAAATTAAAAAATCCTTAAATTTTAAAAAATTCGACAAAAATTTCAAATTTTGACAAATTAGTCAATTTTTGACAAATTTTTCAATTTTTAACAAATTTGTTTAATTTTGACAACTTTTTTTAATTTTTGATGAATTTTTCGATTTTTGACGAATTTTTTTAATTTTGACAAATTTTTTTAATTTTAACGAATTTTTTAATTTTGAAGAATTTTTCAATTTTTGATGAATTTTTTAATTTTTGAGGAATTTTTTAATTTTTGATCAATTTTTCAAATTTTAACGAATTTTTTAAATTTTGATACATTTTTCAATTTTTAAATTTTTGGCGAATTTTTTAAATTTTTAACTAATTTTTCAATTTTTTTTGAATTTTTCATTTTTAAGGGTCAAACAAAGGCTTTCAGGCTTCGAAAATGCGCGCAATCGATTTTTCGCATAAAATTACCCCTAAATATGTCATTAAAAAAAAATTTTTTTGATTTTGACTCTGGAGTGACCCCCCCCCCTGATCCACAATAGCTCCAAAATTTTAATGATTTTTTTAGAACCACTTATGGAGGAGTTTCTGGATCTGCAATCCGCCCAATTGCATTACGAGCTGTGTCGGCAATAGCAAATGCTCTACCTGGTTTCCCTATACTCGCTACTGGCGGCATAGAGAGTGCTGAAACTGGTCTACAATTCTTGAATGCTGGAGCTAGTGTCCTTCAAGTACTTTTCGAAATTTTTCGAATCTCACACCAAATAATTTAGGTGTGTTCTGCCGTACAAAATCAAGATTTTACTGTGATTGCTGATTATTGTACCGGCTTACAGACATTGTTATACCTAAAAGGAATCAAATCACTTCGTGCTTGGGACGGGCAAAGTCCACCAGTACCTAAACATCAACTCGGAAAACCACTTGTGGCGAAAAATTCTCATATTCCCAATTTTGGTAAATTCCGCGAGCAAAAGAAAGAAATTGAAAAGAAAATTCTCAAAAGTGCTGACTTGTTAGATGTTTCCAGTACCGAGTTTGCTACTCGACCTGACAATCAACCAGAATTTATCCCAACAATCAAGGTAATCATGTTTAAAAAAAATTTGCTTGAAGTATAACATTTAGGACATTGTTGGAGCAGCGTTGAACCAAGTTGGGTCGTATGGAGAATTGGACAATACGAAACAGAAAGTCGCTTTGATTGATGATGTAAGCGCGTGTGAAATATTCTACACAACGCACGAAAAATGGAAAAAAATTTGGAGCAATGTGTATCACGATGACGCTACAGACCATCCAACTGATGGTCTACAGAACCATCGTGATAGACGTTGCTCCAACTTTTTTTCCAATTTTCGTGCGCTGCGCCTTTAGAGCCGCTAAAATCCGTCAAATTTTTTCCCATTTCCAGGATTTGTGTATCAACTGTGGCAAGTGCTATATGACATGCAATGATAGTGGATATCAAGCTATAGCATTCGACCCAGTCACGCATTTCCCACATGTCAACGATGATTGTACTGGATGTACACTATGTTATTCCGTTTGTCCAATTCCGGAATGCATACAAATGGTTCCGAGACAAACTGCACACAAGCCGAAGCGAGGTATCCCTCCGAAGAGTGAGTCTGCTTCACCAGCACAAGCGGGGTCAGATGGAAAAGTAATACTGTTGACCAACTGATACTGATCATATTAATCACTAGTTATTATTATCATAGATTTTTNCGAAGAGTGAGTCTGCTTCACCAGCACAAGCGGGGTCAGATGGAAAAGTAATACTGTTGACCAACTGATACTGATCATATTAATCACTAGTTATTATTATCATAGATTTTTTAATAAATTACAGATAAAAGAAAAAATTAAACATGAACACATAAAATACGCCTATAACATAAACTAACATGGTGGTCGAATACAGAGTAAAACTAACTTGGCAACATCGGTTGTAAGGGCTGCAATTCTTGCAAACATCTCTATAAAAGCAAATCCATCCTGCAGGGTCTTTAACAACGCGTGGTTTGAAATTCTCGTCATTTTTTGAGAGATGATAGTTGCGGCTCGACACGTCCCATAAGCCTTATTTATCCCATTCTGACCGTGTACATTCAAAATCACGTAACCCACTCCAAAGAGATATAATACTTGAATGGCCCCTAATTGCGTTTGATAAGAAATTACTTTGCAGAAAGTCAACATATTTTATTTGTGGAACACAACCATTTATTTTAATATTAAAAAATTTCAATAATCAATAATAAAATCCCCTGGCGATATATCGAGTAACAAATAATTAATAAGAATAAATACAACATAAATGGAGATGGATAGGTTTGAAAATATCAATTTATGAACGAGAGCGGCTACGAGACCGACTGTACGAACGACGACGCTCGCGGCTGCGCGAACGACCGCTAAAAAAAATAATTAAATTCATATAAAAAATCAAGACAAAATTTACCGTGGTCCACCGGGTCCGCCACCTTTAGTTACAGAATAATCCACACGAACTTTCATTCCATCGATAACAGCATCCTTCAAATGATCTTTTGCTCTAGTAGCATCCTTGGTGGTCATGAAGTAGACAAATCCAAACCCACGTGAGCGCCGACTGATGCGATCATAGACAATTTGGACGGTATCGATTTCGCCATATTCACCAAAAATCTTCTTTAGGTCTCGCTCTGTGGTGTGAAGACTCATTCCAAATACTCCTAGGCAGCGATTTGGATTCGGGTTGTCACGTCCATCATTATAACGGCTATATCGTGGTGGAGGGCGTCCTCGATAACCGGGCGAGCGACTAAAATTTTTGCCATTAGTTGATTAAAAATGTACAAGTAAAAGAAAAAAAATATTTTGTATAAAATTTGTCGATCTCATTCGGC
The DNA here is from genome assembly GCA_900406225.1 of Acrobeloides nanus. NCBI lineage: Eukaryota > Metazoa > Nematoda > Chromadorea > Rhabditida > Cephalobidae > Acrobeloides > Acrobeloides nanus. The sequence goes on along the minus strand of OZJO01000996.1, from coordinate 4,266 downwards.
TTTCATATAGTATATTTTGATTCAAAGTTTGTTTTCTAAGTATGCAACAGACCTGGGATTAGTCAGTCAAATGCCTACTGTTGCTGAATCTTCAAAAAAGTAAAACATGAGTACAGGGTGTATAAAAAACAGGAATTAGGGCGATTTTTTCATGTTTTTTCGACTCAAAATTTTTTCAAAAATAACCCTATTAGGACTAATTTTATGCGAGAAATCGATTGCACGATTCCCCAAAGCTTGAAAACGTTTTCCTGAAATAAAAGTGTGTATGCGAAAATCGAACATGTACTAATTTCCTTGAATCAGGGTAGAAACACTTTCAAGTTTCGGGAATGAGCGCAATAGATTCCCCGCATAAATTTAGCCCTAATAGGGTTATTTTTATAAATAAAAACATGAATATCTCAAATTCTGGTTTTTTTTATACCCATGTATGTTTTCATAGGATTTTAAACCAAAACTATCCTTCCTAACTTATCAATGTTCCCTCTCAACATAGGCGACAATAGGGGGCATGCTCCTCGAAATCGAAAATTTTTCCTAATGGTTCCCTTTATATCTTTTTGAAAAAAAACAAAGTTTTAATTCAAAAAATGAAGTTTTTCAATATTTTTTTTTATAGATTTTCACGAAAACATAACACCACCAATGTGTTTCTCGACTAAAAAACCCCTTAATAGGATGTTTTTTCAGCTGATTTTAAAAGAAAAAAATTCGACTTTTAGACCATAAGTAAATCTAACAAAGTGAGCTAGCTCCTGAAATCCTAATGCCGCCTATGCCTCTCAATACAGGATAAGCCAAAAAACCATACTTTTACGTTTTTTGGCGAAAAATTTTCAAAAATCGCATGAAAATATCCCTTATAGGTGATTTTTGAAAAATTTTCACCAAAAAATGCAAAAGTATGGTTTTTTGGCTCATCTTATACTAAAAATTTGGTCGTTTATCGTTTTTTTCTTAGCTAAGGTTGAGAAAAGAGGCACACTACACAACATCAATACCCATATTTGTGCAGGGGAACCAATCATTGAAAATAGATTGGTCAGTTGTGTTTGATTTGGATGATTTTGATATTGCAGAAGAAGGTTTTCTATATATTCGCCTTTCTCGATTGCGATTTTTTTTGAGAATTGAATGTGAATTCGTAATTGAATTGAATTTGCTATTGAACAACTATTCTCTTTTCTCATTACATTGATCAGTTTGATCGATTGAGGTTCGTTTGTTATAAAACTCTAAAAGAATGTCTAAATTGGGGGGATCATGGCTTAAACAAAAAATGCGATACAATTTGAAAAGGCCAATGTTAGTCGATAAAATTTTTTGGTACTACAAGGCTTTATCGGACCAAAATCAAAGATCCATTTTCTTCAAAAATGATTTCAAAAAATGATAAGGGTAATTTTATTCGAAGAATCCAAAAATCGCATTTTGAAAAAAATTGAACTATCATTTTGGTTCGATAAAGTCATATAGCCAGGGTTGTTATACTGACTTATTTATAAGTAATTNGATCCATTTTCTTCAAAAATGATTTCAAAAAATGATAAGGGTAATTTTATTCGAAGAATCCAAAAATCGCATTTTGAAAAAAAATTGAACTATCATTTTGGTTCGATAAAGTCATATAGCCAGGGTTGTTATACTGACTTATTTATAAGTAATTTACTTATTTTTGATGGTAAAACGTAAAAATTTCTTATAAAAAACTGTGTAAAACTTATAAACTTGGCTTATAACAACCCTGCATATAGCACCAAATTTTTAGCATATAAATCTAACCAACCTGCGGCGAGAACGAGGTGAACGACTGCGTCTTCGCTCACGGCTATGGGATCGTTTGGATCGCTTCCTTGGTGAATCATCATATGTGCGAGATCGGCTACGTGATGCATAAGTTCCTCGGCTTGCACTACGACCATTTCTCGCAGCAGGACTACTTGACTAAAAAAAGTTATTTGTGAACAAAATTTCAAACTCCAAAAAACATACCATTTTTGTATTTTAGAATAATAAAAGTGTAAATTGAACTCTTTTAATAATAATTGTTTGCTATAAATAGATCATTATTTTCTTGAAAAAAGTGAAAAGTATTTTTTCAAAAAAGAGAAGCAAAAAATGGCATACACAATAACGGGATAGAACGATCGTTCAAACAACACAAAAATGGGATGACAAGAACGGAAGATTTCAGATCTCGGCTCCTAAAAGGAATTTTGATATGGTGTCAAAGACTTTTTTACTCAGGATAAAAAGTTGAGAAAAAAGTCTTGTACACTATCTAAAAATTACTTAAAGAGCTGAGATCTGAAGAAAAAAATCGCCCTATTCTTATTGTCCTGTTTTTGTGTCCCGTTCTTGTTCGTCTTGTTATTGCGTATGCCAAAAAGTGAAGTGCACGAACTTTTTGAACAAACTAATAAATAAGTTATCTTGTAAACCAATACATGATATATATTATCAAGGAAAAGAATAACTTTAAAAAGGAAAAAGCAAAATCAATATATAAAAAGTAAATCAATAAGAAATTTTAGGCAAAAAATTTAATAAAAAAGATGTTTTATCAACAAATCTGCGTCCTTGTTGATGAAATATGATACGGTAAAACGTGGCCAGAAATAATCTTTTTAAAATTAAGAAAAGTTGAAATTTTGAACAAGTGATCAAGCAAATTCATTGTTGGTCTCTAGAAAATTTCTCAATGGACTTTCTCTACAAAAAGAATTTTCTCAAAGAATTTAGATTAGCTAGTAGTCATGACCCCCCACCCGAAATCCGAAAATTTTTACTAATGTTTCCATCTTATGTTTCTGCCCAAAAATTGTTGCTTACTTTTTTCAAAAATTATAATGGTCCCCCATTATGATTTTTCCCTAAAAATTGCCAAAATTTCCCTTTTTAAACTAAAAAATGTCTAAAATTTTCTATTTTTCTTCTAAACTCATCAATTTTCGCCAAAAATATTCATTTTCTGAGCATTTTCAGTTTAAAAAGAGCTTTTTTTCAAAATAAATTTTTCGTAAAAAACAACATTCATATGGCAACCCCGATTGTGGGATCGGAGTTGCCATATGAAATTTCCGAAAAAAAGCATCAGACCCCTTGAAAAAAAGCAGGAAAATAATTCACTTGAACAAGTTGAAGAATTGAAACTCATATGATGGCGTATAACATGGAATGTCCATACTGCTTCAGCAAGAGCCGCATCTTCAAGTTCATCTATATCCGGAATTTTAACAAAACCAATGAGTGCTTTGTACTTATTAGCTTTGTTTCAGCAAATTTTAATGTCTATCGGTTTTTGTATGCTAAAATTATGCATCAATAGACCATTCTATAAAAATTAAAACTCTCGTGACGTGACTCGACGCAACTCTTTTCTAATGACGCGAAGCGAAATGGGCATGACTCAACTCAGCTGACGCTGTGCGATTGCATTACGCAACGTGAAAAAAATCAGACAAAAAATTACTGTCTTTAAATCTGAAAAAAAGCAAAAATGGCAACCCTGGAGGGACCTTATGATTTTCATAAAATTTTGGACAAAAAATTTTTAAAAAAACATAAGGGAGACCTTTGTGATTTTAGCCCCTCCCGAAATGGAATTCTAGCGTCGTCTATGGTCACTGCAAATGCGTACAAATAGTCAGTCAGTACTACTAAGCATTATAGGTTGTTTTTTTGAAAGATCCCGAGTTTGCGTTTTTTAAGAATTCGTTATTTTAAATGATCGTGTCAATACTCAAACTTTATTGCAAATCAGGCAATGTTTCCATTGAAAAATGTTGTTGATTTCAAAATGTATAGGCTCCGCAGCCCCGCTGTCAAATTCGGTGATCTTGGTCTTAAAAAATTCGTCATTAACCATATTTTGATGAAATAGAACGATTTTCTCGATAAACTTTCAACAAAGCCACTAACAATGGCAAATGCCGAATTGCAGATTTTTCTGAAGGCGTAGGTTCAAATCCGGGTGGCGCACATTTCTTTTTGCCTCATTTTGTGTTTGCAAAGATGTTAAGAAAACTATTTTTTGGAAAAGGATAATCGACAAAGTCAATCCATAGCGTTGTAAAATAGGCTTTCAGGATTTTTTTAAGCCCAAGATCATCAAAAACGGATGAAAACTGACGGAGGAGATGCGTTCTGAAACTTCTTCTTCTCTATGCCATTTTTAGTGGCTTTGTTGAAAGTTTATCGAGAAAATCGTTCTATTTCATCAAAATATGGTTAATGACGAATTTTTTAAGACCAAGATCACCG
>OZJO01000995.1:18959-41969 GCA_900406225.1 Acrobeloides nanus | reverse complement strand
TCAAATTGGATAATTTTGGTGTCATTTTGTTCGTCTCATTTAGCTATAAAAATTGCTACAATGTTCATTTTATGAAAATTTAAAAATTGATGCAAAAATCGATTTTTCCGCAAAAAATTCAAATAAGTTTATGTATTACAGCGAAGAGCTTGTAACAAATTGAAAATTTCAAACGCAATTATCTTGAAAACTACAACAATTCAAAACATGCCGTAAAAAAAACATGCTCTATTTTTCATGATCCTTCCGAATATATCATTTTTCATATGGTTGTAACTGACTGACTGGTCCTTTAAAATGAATATTTGAATCGAATTTTTAGACATATTGGCCCGATACATTTGCTGCACAGCGATTTAATCTTTTCATCGCCCATAGTTTAATCGGACTTATTTTTAGTGGTTCGATATTTAATGTAATTATTGCTATTAACAGGTATTAAAATTCGAGTTAGGTCGATTCCTTCCCCCCTCGATGGACCAAAACTTGTCCAAAAATGGGGTCAGTGGAAAGTCGTCATAAAACATTATTTTTTAAGCTTATATACAGTGCTCTCTCGATATAGTGATACCCTGGGGGGGGGTGTCACTATATTGAGATATCACTATATCGAATTCGGGAGAGGTGTGTCATTATATTGAGGGGATTCAATTTTGCTAGAAAAGGTTTCTCCAAACCATAATTAAATTTTTTCATCCAATAAACCAGATTTTATGCTATTTTTATTCGTAAAATTAGCAAATGCTTTGTTGACCCTGATTCAGGGAAATAAGAGTGTGTATTGAAGCGAAAATATGAAAATTTTAGATTTTTCTTCTAAGATCATCGTTCTAGGGGTAATTTTATGCGAAAAAAATCAATTGCGCGCATTCCTGAAGTTTGAAAATTCTTTCCTTAAAATAACCTAGATTTTTCGCATAAAATGGCCTAGGGATTACGGTAATTTTAGAAGAAAAATCTAAAATTTTCATATTTTTTCTTCAATACACACCCTTATTTCCCTGGATCAGGATCACGGTTAAAAGAAAATTCATAAAGCTCTAATAAAGTATAATTTTAGGGCTTTAGTCATGCAAGCGATGATGACAAACATGGTTCTTTCTCGCAAAGTGTATAACATTATTTCATTGATTATTTTTCCGATCGGCTTTTCTATTAGCTACATACCGATTTTATTATTACCATGTTGCAAGTTAGTTTGAAAAAATACACAAAAAATAGAACTTTTTGATGAACCAGCAAACTTGCGATCCCTGATTTTAGGATTTACTTCTTTTACTTCTCTTACACTTTTCTTTCGCCCCAATATGATAAGAATGGAGATCGGATTTTTGATGCAGTATTTATTTATGTTTATCGCCCATTTTATATAATCACAACAATTATACCCATAATTTGTTACGCATATGTAAGTCTTTTGTCTATACATGCTCATTTCCGAATATATGCTAACAAGGGAACGGCACCAGTTTATGGTGATATTTTCCTAAAAGTTTGCTATAGATAATTAGAGTACCACTAGATACATTGAAAAAAAAAGTTTTAGCTGATGACGGGCCTTACATGTAGGGATGTTACATGCCAAAATAGAAAAAGTGGCAAACACCACGCCAAAACGTGGCATTTTTTTAGTTGAAAATCGAAATTTTTGCTCAAAAATTTTAGTTGAAAAATTGAATTTAAAAAAAACGAATTTTGCTCAAAAATCGAATTTTTGATCCAAATTTGAATTTTTTCCAAAAAATCGAATTTTGGTTGAAAATTTGAATTTTTTTTATATCAAAAATCGAATTTTTTTTCTCAAAAATCAAATTTTTTATTGAAATTATTGGTCCTAATGAATTTGACCTTTTCTTTAAAAAACGTCCAACAGTTTTTGGGATAGAATATGAATGTTCGATTTTCGGTCCCCGTAATTTACAATCGTATGAAAAAACATGATATATTCGGAAAGATCATGAAAAATGGAGCATTTTTTGTTTTTAAGGCATGTTCTGAATCGTTGTAGTTTTCGAGAAAATTGCGTTTGAAATTTTGAATTTGTTACAAGCTCTTCGTTGTAATACACAAACTTTTTTGAATTGTTTGCGGAAAAATCGATTTTTGCATCAATTTTTTAAATTTTCATGAAATGAACATTGTAGCAATTTTTTATAGCTAAATGAGGCGAACAAAATGACACCAATATTATTCAATTTGATCATTGTTTTGGGTTATTGAAACGAAACCCCTGATTCATGTTTTCGTTTCAACAACCCAAAACAATGTCTAAATTGGATAATTTTGGCGTTATTTTGTTCGTCTCAGCTAACTAAAAAAAATTCTATTAGTTCATTTTATGAAAATTTAAAAAATTGATGCAAAAATCGATTTTTCCGCAAAAATTTTTTAAAAGTATGTGTATTACAACGAAGAGCTTGTAACAAATTCAAAATTTCAATCGCAATTATCTCGAAAACTACAACGATTCAGAACATGCCATAAAAACAAAAAATGCTCCATTTTTCATGATCTTTCCGAATATATCATGTTTTTCATATGCTTGTAAATTATTGGACTGGTCCTTAAGGTCGAATCGACCAATATAATTTCGGATTTAGACCCCAGAAAGTAATTTTTTTCAATGTATCTAGTGGTACTCTAATCATGTATAGCAAACTTTTTGGAAAATTGCACCATCAACTGGTGCAGTTCCCTTGTAAGATTGTCTTCTTAGATCTTTGGGTACGCTTATTGGATGAGGAGACAGTTAAAAACTGTAAACAATCAGCAAAATTCAGAGCTGATACGTTCTTTAATGTTTGCTTCCATCTTCTTTTTTTATATGTGTAAGAATAGATATAATGGGTGTGGCAAAAACGCAATTAGGAAAGAGTAAATATAGCATTTTTTCAACTCAATGAGACGAATAAAATGACACCGAAATTATTCAATTTGAAAACCTTCGTTTCAATAACCAAAAATGGTTTTCAAATTGAATAATTTTGGTGTCATTTTATTCGTCTAATTGAGATGAGAAAAATGCTATATTTACTCTTCTCTAATTGCACAAGAACTTCAAATTAATTTTTTGCCAATAAACAACTTTTGATTGAATCAGGGATTTGAGCTGCACTTAAATGTTTTCGTTGTAATACACGGGCTAAACTTCACATGCAATTATCTCAACAATGGTAAGGAGATCGTTAAGCAAAAAGATAGTTAAACTGGTCTAAATATTCCAACGAAAGATAAACGCTAAAAAATTAAATGTTTCAGGTGCTTGGTTTTATTATGATGGCATGTTCATCGATGATATTATTCCACAATTTTTGCCGCTGAGTATTCTAGGCTTGGTGTTTATGCTTCTCGAGGCTATGATGAACGGTATTTTACAAGCAACGATGATTGCTTCAGTAAGTATGAGAGGCTTAGGAGGTCCTGCACCTATGGTCCCGACTTTTCCGCTATTGTACAAAATGTCGGGCAAGCTTGCTTGATGAAAAATTAAATTTTAGATAAGGGAAGCACTAAAAAAGATGCTAAGAATCAAGAGCAAGCCAGAAGATATAGCAGTAACATCTTATGCTCTACAAGTTCATACAACAAATAATACAGATAATGGCAACAATTCTTTGGCTCTGACCAATAATTTTATTCATGGCGTCATTTAATTTATCAAGGACGTATTTAGAAGGCTTGAACACCCCCCAACTTCGCTGGAAGCAGGAAAATTATAAGACTATATATATGTACAGAGCGTTCATTTTGGTCTACAACATCAATGTTTTTAGTCGTTCTCGCAGCCTCTCTAACGAATTTCAATGCGGTTTTTTTAAATGGTAGCTGAACAATGGCCGAATAAATGTTGATAAACATTTTCGAAAGCCGTTGATGCTAACATTGTAAAAAAATTACTTTGAAGTTTTCAAAGTCGATTTTCTTCACCTTAGAAAAATGTTAGAAATTTAATTTTTTTATGAAAATACAGTGCCTTAGTCCCTCCAACACATACAAAAAACCGTATATAAAAATTATTTAACAGTGGCGAGATATTTGATTTTGGAGTTGATAGTCAAAAATGAAGTAAAAACAAACTAACGCACCCGGGAATCGAATCCTCGACCTTCTGGTTGCTAACTGAATGCGCTAACCACTGCACCATGCGGCGATGATGTAGTGGTTAGCGCGTTCAGTTCGATTCCCGGGTGCGTCATTTTGTTTTTGCCTCATTTTTGACTATCAACTTCAAAGTCAAATATCTTGCCACTGTTAAATAATTTTTTTATACGGTTTTTTGCATTTGTTAGAAGGACTAAAGCTCTGTATTTTCATAAAAAATTAAATTTCTAACATTTTGTTAAGGTGAAGAAAATCGACTTTGAAAACTTTAAAGTAATTTTTTTACAATGCTAGGATCAACGGATTTCGAAAATGCTTATCAACATTTATTTGGCCATTGTCAGCTACCATTTAAAAAAACCGCATAGAAATTTGTTAGAGGGGTTGCGAGAACGACTAAAAACATTGATGTTGCAGACCAAAATGAATGCTTTGTATATAGAGCCTTATATATAAGGCTGGCCAGACGTTTGAAACTTTTTATTAAAAAATCAAAACATTTTTTTTCTCTTTTTAAATTTTTTATTGTCTACTTCTTTTCTTATACAGGGTGCGGCAAAAATACGTGACGGAATATTACCTATGTATATTTTTAGCAAACTGACATAACATTTTATTTCCAATGACAACAAAAGAAAGCCGAGACAAACTGTATTAGAATATTTGTTTAAATTTCGAAATATCCTCCATTTGCTTGAACGCAGGCCCGAAGTCTTTTTCTCCAACTGTCGACTGAGAAGGCGAGCACATTCAGGTCAATTCTTTCCCAAGCTTCTTGTAGAGCGGCCTTCAATTCTTCGTCCATGTTCTAAAGTCTGTTGCGCGACAGACTATAAACACGAACTCGCGACGTGTCGCGCGACACAAAAATGCACTGTCGCCTTCAAAAACATCAAAATTTGCATAAAAATTAAAAACAATAATTTTTATAGTTTTTTGTGGAAAAATAATATCACCATCGTGCACCTTGCATAAAAATACCTATATGCAAAAATTTTCATCAATTTTGAATGTTGCAAAAAGAAATAGCTACGAGTGGGGATCAAACCTCTGGCCTTATGTGCGAGCATCTGGCGATCTAACCACTTGACTATGTCTGTATAAATGGTGCCTAAGGAATAGGAAAAAATTTCACCGGAATAAGAAAATCGGTAATTTGTTCTTAATTTACAAATGCATAAATTTATAGAATTTTTTGAATCAATCGATTAGATACAATTTAAAAAACTATGGGTGCTAGCAGCTTCCAGCACCCAAAAGTGCTGGCTCCCACCAGTACCCATGGGTGCTAGCACCACACGTGTACAAGTGGGTCTTCGAAAATCAGGCCCGATTGCACGACTCCTAGGTCTTAAAAAAAGGTTGCGCTTCGCAAAATGTGTCGTTCATGGCCGCGTGTCATGCACGACCCCCTCCTCTCCACCCCTTGCGTTATGCACGACCCGGGTCTTTATTCGAAAACTCTAAAAGATCCATTGTGCATGTGTGGCTAGCACCCACCAATGGGAGCTGGTGTCGCTAGCACACCGTTGGTGCTAACACCCACTTTTCGAGTCCTAATCCCGACTGAAAATCCAGTGCAACTCTACGTGTAATAATCAATTACATCTTCATCATGTGTTGTACCCCGAACTAATGTGCTCTTAATTTAAAAAAAAATTTGTTTTTGGACAATTGCAGGGGTGACCAAAAAATAACACTTTTCGTGATTTTTACACGAATTTGGAAGCCGAAATTTTTCCTAAAATGACTCCTACATAGGTAATTTTATGAGGGGAATCGATTGCACGCATTCCCGAACTCTGAAAATGCCTCCATGGCCCTGATTCAGAGAAAATTGTGTTTTTGAAGACATTTTCGTTTCAAAAACTCAATTTCCCCCTGAATCAGGGTCGAAGAAGCGTGCTCACGCTTCGGGAATTGGCGCAATCAATTTCCAAAAGATACTACTATAGGGATCATTTTTAGAAGGGAAAAATTTTCGGGTCATGAAAAAATCACGAAAAGTGCCATTTTTGGGAACCCTATGGAAATATAAAGACAAACCCCAAGAAATGGAAATGACAGAATTCAAAGAAAAATAAGTATTCTTAAAGGAGAGAAAATAGTGTGATAATTTTTTCGGAAAATGAGGGTAATTTTATGCGGGGAACCGGATGCGTGCGTTCCCGCACCCTGAAAATGCTTCCCTGATTCAGGGAAGGGATTATGTTTAACGAAGCGAAAATGAACTAAAGTTCGAATTTTCGCAGGGAAACCAGCTCTTTCTAGTCGGAGAATGATTTGCGCGCATTATAAAAAAATGCTTGCTTGACCCTGATCCTTATTGCCTAGGGGTTTAGGCGCAGGACGCTTAGACGCATAGGTGCTTGGGCGTCTAAACCCCTAGGCGCATAGGAATCAGGGTCAAGCAAGCATTTTCATGCTTTGATAATGCGTGCAATTGATTCCATCCTAGAAAAATCCCTAGAAAGCTGGTTTCCTTGCGAAATTCGAATTGTAGTTTATTTTGCTTCGTTACACATAATCACTTTCCTGAATCAGGGAAGCATTTTCAGTGCCCGGGAGTACGATTCTCCGCATCAAATTATCCTTATAAGGGTCAGTTTCAGAAAAAATTTTTGAAAAAAATATCACGTTATTTTGGTTCCTTTTCCTTTAAGAGTACCGAAAATATTATGTCGTTGTATTGCTGTTTATCATTTCCTTAAACAGGAAACACATACACAGGATCCAGATGCATCACATGAACCAAGACAGCCTTCTGCTACGCAGCTTGCAGTACAAACAATAGGGTTGCCTACATAAAAAATATATACAGTCAAAAAGGGCAATTTCTATGATTTGTGGGAGCCGAATACTTATTCTTTCTTTATAACGAAAATTTTCTTCCGAAAAGTGATGTTCTACAAAGTTGTTCATGAGATCACGACTTCGTAGAACATCATTTGTGGTGAAACAACTTCGTAGAACATCATTTGTGGTGAAAAAATTTCGTCATGAAGAAAAAATCAATTCCCGGGTGTCAACAATCATTGCCCTTTTTGACCCACACTATGATATAGTTGATCAATCCCTATATTTTAAACTTACATGACAGTGCCAAGCCTAAGAGGCAGAAAACGAGAAGTAAGAAGACGACAAAGTTCTTCATGTTTCGAATAAAAAAGTGAATTACTGTTTGATAAAAAGTGACTGTCAGCACAAGCTATTTCTTCCTTTTTATATGGTTTTGCGTTCATTTTGATTTGATGGGAACTTATGATAAAAAGCTTAAAGAGATCGATCATAAATTTGAAAAACCTTTTCTCATGATGTAAAGTACAAATGTGCTGTTTGATGCTGAGCTTTTTATGGCAATTTTTATTTTATCGTTTGACATAAAATCAAATCAAAACCATTTTACAGGGTGTCCAAAAAAGGCACTTTTCGTAATTTTTACAGGATGGCTGAAAAACCGTACTTTTGCGCATTTTCGAGCAATTTTTTGCAAAATTTTTTTAAAATTCTTTTCAAAATGGCCCCACGGGGGAGGGGGGATTCTATGCGAGAAATCGCCTGCTCGCATTGAAAAGATCTTGAAAACGCTTCCCTAACCATGAAATTTGAAAAAAACGAAAATTTCTTTGATTCATCCTAGTTGCCAAGTTCCTCTTGGTGTATTATCGTCTTGTATGATTACGACTTCGCCAATTTTTGGCTGAGTGTGATTTGTGCTTCGTGGAGTTCGATGCGACAATCTGTGATGTTCTCGTAGAGCCTTCAAATAATGTTCGTACCACATCTTCCAGAGCCTGTCGATTGATTTCATGGTCAGGAAAGCGTGTTTACGATTTTTCAATGCGCGCAAACGATTTCTCGCATAGAGAACCCACAATAGGGATCTTAGAAAAAATTTAAAAATTTTTTTGCAAAAAATTCGCAAAAGCACGGTTTTTTCAGCCACCCTGTACGTGAATTTGGGCACTAGGTTTTTGCAGCATTTCCAAAAAAATTTTGTTTTGAATTTTTGCAAAAATGACTTTTCTAGTTCGATGTTGAACTTTTAGTGACTATTTAAAAATTATCGCTTGACGAAGATAATTAAAACTTTTTTATTTGAATTTTTTATTGCCTCTATGGCCAAATTTTATTAACGTATTGTGCTTTCGAGCGTATTACTTCTACAAGACTTGATAATAAAATGTTGCTTCACTCGAGATTTAACATTTTATTTATTACGACAAATCCAAGTCATGAGCATGTGGCAGGGACATAAAATTGTTTCGATTTGATCCCATACATTGATATTTCATTCAATGGTTAAAATAGGGTTGACGGGAACGGGAAATTCTCTTCTGGAAAGGGAAAACAAGCCTTCGGGAATTTTCAGAAATCGGGAATTTTTTTCGTCGAGAATTCCGAAATCGGGCGGGAATGAGAATTCTTAATCTACCTTGATCCCCCTCCCCTATGTTTTTTTTCAAAAAATTTCCAAAATTTTGTGCAAAAACATAAAGGGGGACACCAAGGCAATTCTTTCAATCATCCAAAGCGAGCGATTTTTCCAACAGCTGACAGATTATAGAAAATTTGGAAAAACTAAAATTTGAGTTTTTTGGACACCCTGATATTGTAAAGAAGAAGTTTTATCAAGCAAGCATATGATTCTCACTTCATGCGAATTTTTTCAAGACACAAATTTTTTAAATTTCCTCTTCAATTTTTTCTATTTTCCTTCTTTTAAAATTTAAAAATTTCCCGTTAGGGCGTGTTTATGTTCTTCTTTTTTCTTTTCCTGCTTCTCTCTCTTCCTATTCAGGAGGGATGAGGGCTACACAGCCCACAACAGGAGTTACTCTCAAATTACTGGGATTTTTTGCGCATGCCCAACGCCCCGGAGCCACGAAATTCCACATGCTCAAGGCTTCAGAAACCGAACTTAGACACTCCGGGCCCAACGTTGCTTAACTTGCAGGATCGGACGGTCCGGCAGCGCACCGAGAGAACTATGCTTCTTCATTTTTTATTTTCCATATATACAGACGATAGTCCAAGTGGATGGGGGACTTTTGCGCCCTCACATAAGCGCACCCGACAAATGCGCGACGACATTTGCTCTAAAAATTGCCCGATCTACCGGGTGATCCTAACAACCAATTTACAATAAACCCGTGGAACCTGCCAACCTGTGGAGAATGTTCCAAAATTTTTTAACCCGTGGAAAAACTCCAACTTATGAAAAATGTTAACTCGTGTAGGACATAGGGATATATGTCGTGGTATCGTTTTTGCACAGGTTAAAAATCCAAACCGGTGCATCTGCACGGGTTCACCCGTGTAACTGTTCACGGTCTTGATTTTTTCCGAGAGAACAGCTTTTTGGGATCTCGCCATGAAACACTTTTCATCAATCAGAATGGCAACTTTTTTTCTAAAAGGAGTGGTCCTTTAAAAATTTCTTTTCCTTTATGTTTTTATCGTGGTAAAAACAAAAAATCGAAAATATATGGGTCTCCTTATCAGTAGAACAAAGATCAAGATGTCTAGCTCTAACTGAAAAAAAGTAGCGCCATTAGTCAATATTTTCTTTGTATAATAATTTTCCATTTAAATAATGTTACTTTTATTCTTATTTTTAACTGTTGTGCCTATATCCCTAGGCCATATTAACAATTCTAAGCATAGGAAATTCCAAGCGGATGAAAATCTCGGCCGAGATGAACATTATACCTACAATGCTCTATGTATGCTCGATGGAAAACCACAAATTATCCCTGGATTTGACTGCCGAAAAATGATCGCTGTAGGCCGATATAAGAACTCTATCAACACAACTGGTTGGTCATACCTGGAAATTGAAACAAAATCTGAATTTGATCCTGATATTCAGGCATATTCCGCCGGAGTCCTAGAAGGAATTTTGACAAAAGATGTTTTGGCACTACATCTAGAGAATACTATTAATGACTATTGTATTGGGTATAAAGGGTATTGTAAGAAGCTAGGCGGGTATTTGAAACAAAAAATGGGTTGGATTCAAGAGCAGATTGAAAATGCTCCTAAGGAAGATGTTTATTGGCAAGCGGTGAAGAGGATATTTTTGCAATTGACAGGATTATGGCATGGGTATAAAGGGAAACAGTTTAATGTGTCGATTTCTTATGATATTCATCCGATTATGTAAGATATACAAAAAAGTTTTTTTGTAAAACTATAAAACAGGCAGACAGGGCTTAGGCTTAAGCTTAGGCTTAGGTTGAGACTTAGGCTTAAGCTTAGACTTAAGTTTACGTTTAGGCTTAGATTTAGTCTTAGGCTTAGGTTTAGGCTTAGGTTTAAGTTTAGGCTTAGGTCTAGACTTATTCTTATGCTTATGATTTAGACTTAGTCTTAGGCTTAGGTTTATGCTTAGGCTCAGTTTTAGATTTAGACTTAAGCTTAGGTTTAGGCTTAGGTCTAGACTTATTCTTATGCTTAAGCTTAGGCTTAATCATAAAACTAAGCTTTGGCTTAGGATTAATTACCATAGTTTCGAGAATAAGATAATATGTATTCATCACTCTTTTTCGCCCTCCCCACTCCTTCATAACGTTTACCCTCTCTTGTTTCTTGCCAAAATTTCAAAAATTTTTAAGGATGTTGCACATAAAAGGGGCCGAAACTTATGAACTCGAAAAGAAATTCAACCGCACCAAAGACCCCTATCATGGTGACAATGGAAAATGTTCTGGCCTTGTCAAACTTGCTCCTAACAATGCCGATCTTTTCATTTCCCAAGTCACTATGCTTGGTTTTGAAAACCTACTACGCGTCCTAAAACTTTACAAATTTGGCTATGATCAATCGAAATTCCATGGCCATACATATACCTTCTCAAGCTATCCTGGTTTACTCTATTCCGGCGATGATTTCATCCTAATGAGCTCTGGTCTAGCCGCGATTGAAACAACAATGGGTGTTTTTAAACCGGAATTATATGATAAGATTCAAGTCAAAGATCAATTGCCCGGCTGGGTGAGGACAATTGTTGCGAATCAACTAGCAGATTCGGCAAAGAACTGGTGCGAAATTTACGAAAAGTTTAATTCCGGGACGTATAATAATCAATGGGTTGTTTTGGACTATAACAAGTTTAGCCCAGGAAAAGAGCTACAAGATGGTTTGTTATATGTGTTGGAGCAAATGCCTGGATTGATCGATTACCAAGATATGACTTGGTTTTTGAAAAAATATAGCTATTTTCCGAGTTATAATATTCCAGCGTTTAAGAGAGTTTCGGAATATAGTGGATTTGATAAAAGGGTATGTTCAACTCTGTTTCATGCGAGGCTTCAAAAAGACTTCAGGTTTATTGGTAATAGTGGCTGCAAAAGCTTTTAGGTGTAAGGGGGAACCGAACCCTTGCTAGTGTAAGGTGATGCCGATCAACTTGGCAGCGCACTTGACCACTACACCATGGTGGTCACTGAATGACTGGTTTCTAATTTTGACTTTAAAGCAGTTCAACCACAACATGAGGAAAAATCGTAGTAAACCAACCATTTTCGAATAGGGTTCCCCCTCAAAAAATTTCCATGATCACACAAGGATGCCATTTTTTTGCGAAATGCGACATGGTTAAACCTACTCCGTTTGTTGTACAAAAAATGGCGTAAAATTCGTGTTTCCCGTTTAGTACCTCTCCCCAGGAATCGAACCCACGCCAATAACATGAATGGCCAGCGTCCTAGCCATTAGGCCATGCGCACCCAGCTTTTTGAAATCTCACCAATAAACAGAGTTTAAAAATATCATTTTGATGCTTAGAACTTTTTTTTCTTCAGGGTCAAGAACTATACTGGTTCAGTTGGAAAGATGCTCCACGAGCAAAAATTTTTGCCAGAGATCATAATAAAGTTGTTGATATGGACTCATTAACCAAACTTATGAGGTACAAAAATCTTATCTTCTTAAAACTAGTTCATCTTTTTTTAGATACAATGACTATACTCATGATAACTTTAGCAAATGTGAATGTGTGCCACCTTATACCGCTGAAGCTGGTATAGTCGAAAATTTTTTTGGCTACCATCGAACTTTTTATTGAATCAGGCAACGTGTACATCAAAACGAAAAGAAATATGGATTTTTAAATAGCTTTTTATGCATCCCTGCGTGGTCGTATGACGGGAAAATTAGGAGTAGTACTAACTACTAACTAATCCTGATTTTCCCGCCATACGACCAAGATGCATCAAAAAAGCTATATAAGGATCCATGTTTCTTTTCGTTTCAATGTACAAGTTGCTTGATTCAATAAAAAGTTCGATGGTAGCCAAAAAAATTTCAACTATATGTTGTTGTTAAAATAAACGCAAAAATTTTTTTTAGCAATTTCTTCTCGAGGTGATTTAAATCCTATCAATGGAACATATAAATTTGCCGGAATGGGACATAATAATCATGCTGCACTAGACTTCAAAGTAAAAGGATTTTTCTCATAGTCACACCCAGAACGCAGTAAAACGATTAAAAAACTGGCATGCTCCTAAAATTCAAAACTGTGTAATCCATTGGATTCAGCTCATTAAAGCGAGCAAAATGAGTACCATATCATGAAGTTTCATACCCATTTTATTTATGTATGTTACCGTTTTATCTGAAAATCAGTTTTATCTGATAAAACGGCAATAGTAGGGAATCCACCTAGTTTTATCAAACTAGTTTTATCTGAAAGAATCAGATAAAACTAGTTTTATCTGAAAGAATCAGATAAAACTAGTTTTATCTTAAAGAATTTACGAAAATAATTTTAAGAAAATAACTTATTGTTTGTTTTTCTTCGTATATTTTTATTTTTGAAACTTTTATAAGTTACAATAATTCAATTTTCAAATTTCATTCCAGGAAAAAATGGAGAGAAAAGAAAAATTTTATGAGCAATTCAACCAATTTTTGAAAAATCTCAAACTCGTGTCTTTGAACTCATATGAAAAAATCGTCCGAATAAAAGAGTTTTTGCAAAATCCACCAGATAAACGTTCAAAAACGGGTGAAGAATATAATTGGATAAACCGACTCTACTTAAAAGATGTTGCTGGGTCCATAGAAGTTTATTATAAGTCAGATAATCGACAAATGGTTGCTTTAGAAGAAGTCTTTGATCTAATAGACACAGCTCATGCCAAAACAAAACATGGTGGTCGTGATATTTTGAAATATGCATGCAAGAATTTTTCTGGAATTCCACAGTAATAATTTTAGAGATTTATTCTTGCATTTAACTTTGAAATTTTTAGGGAAGCATTCCAAATGTATTTGAATCTTTGCGAACAGTGCGAATTAAAAAAAGCTAGAGTTAAGAAAGGACTTGTAGTGAAGCCGATTCTTTCAGAAGAAATGAATAGTCGATGTCAGTTAGATTTGATTGACATGCAGGCACAAGAGTATCAAGGTCTCAAATATATTATGGTATATCAGGTAGGTATTTTCATTATACAAGGGCAAGGGGTCCGGACAATCACAATTTTGCGAGATTGTCTATAGATTTACGAGGTTGTTTGATTTTTTTTCAAAATTTAAATTTAACCTCACAAATTAAGAGTTGTAATTCAATCTCGCAAATTTTGAGGTTCAATCCAACCTCGAAATTTGCAAAGCCCAATTCAACCTTAATTTATGAGGTATAATTCAATCTCGCAATTATGAGCAAAATTTTGCGAGGTCTCCCCTAATTTTCGCCAATTTGCGACGTGGGTTGGGTCGGACTGTCATACCCCTTGCCCATGTATGATTTTCATGATTTAAAGGGGGGGGGTGTATTTCTCTGGCCCCGGTAGGTCGGAAAAATTTTTTTTAACTTTTCTAGACAAATCGATAGATTTCGAGCTGCTNCACGACGCTCTTCCGATCGCCGAGATCGAACCTTGGCCCAATAACGCACGAGGCGAGCAACATTCCACTGAGCCACTCATATCATATTGATCAAAGGTTTTCAAGATTCGCTATATGAAATGATTTTATCATTCTTTCCCGTCATCAACAAAAATTTTTTTGCTCTGTAGCTCGCCAGGATCTTGTTTTTTACCCATGGTGTATTTGAAAAAGTTGATCAGCAGCTCGAAATCTATCGATTTGTCTAGAAAAGTTAAAAAAAATTTTTCCGACCTACCGGGGCCAGAGAAATACACCCCCCTTTAAAGCGAAAGTAAGAGGAAATTTTAAGGATCATTTAACAAAATTTGCTGTTCTGAAAGCTTTACCAACTAAATCTGCACCCGATGTTGCCAAAAAATTAATTGAAGTTTTCGGGATCTTTGGTGCACCTCGCATTTTGCATACCGACAATGGAAGAGAATTTGCAAATCAATTAATCAAATGCATCCTAGAAAATTGGCCTGGTTGTAAGCTAGTGCATGGTAAACCGAGGCATCCTCAAAGCCAAGGATCGGTAGAGCGAGCGAATAAAGATATTGAGGTACAGACTTGTTCAAAATGGGGGTTTTTCAATGTTGCAAATTAATTTAAAATGTTGATAAGTTGATAGGATATTTTTGATGAAATTTTCGACCTTCCTAGGGTTTTTCTAGGCGGGGAATCAAGAAAATATATTTCCTTATTTTTTTAAACCATGGATCTTATACAATAGTTAATTTAGGACATGCTTACAATCCATTGCTCTGAAAATAAAACCAATAATTGGGTTGATGCCTTGCCAATAATACAGGCTGCAAAAAATCGTCGTTTTCATTCTGGAATAAAACGATCTCCTTATGAGGGGATGTTTGGAAAACCGATGAAGATTGGAATTTCGGATGATCATATCCCGCCAGAAATTATGGAAAATTTGGAGATTGAAGAAGATTTAGCTCAAATTTTTAATTTTAACGCCAACGAATCAGTAAGATTGTTTGTTCACATACTAACTGACCTTCTGAGAACTTTTAGAATAATACTGAAGTAGCCTTAGAAGAACCCACCAGAGAAGGACGGTCAGAGAATCCCATCAGAGAATCGTTTGATTTCTACAGTCTTCGGGACGAAAATATGAATTTAGAACCTTCTACATCAAAAGCTAATTCACCAGCATTCAGTGAACATGATGAAATTGTCGACTATGGTCTAATCGCTGATAAAATAGAACATGAGCGCAGAGAAGCTAAAAGAAATCTAGAAGTACAAGCAAAAAAGATGTTAAAGACCTCTGATAAGAGGTAATATCTTTAAAATTTGTCTTAAAGGGGGGGTCCAGATTAGGGTCGAGTAGAAAAAATTTTTAAATTTTTTTAACAAGTGACCCTTTAGGAATAATTTTATGCGAGAAATCGATTGCGCGCAACGAAAAATTCTGAAAAATTTTTTCGGGGGTCAAAAAATTGAAAATTTTTCTACTCGACCCTAATCTGGACCCCCCTTTAAACTAGGCTAAAATTTTAAAATTTAGACTCCAACCAGTTGAAGCTGGTACAAGTGTTCTAATTCCAGTACCGAAAGTAGATCGTTCCAAGGTTGACCATCGAAATGTGATGGGTACCATTTTAGAAGAAGAAGAAGGTTTTTATCGTTTGGGAACGAAGTAATATTTTTTATGAGATTAAACTATTTTTTTAGACAAGGAATTTTGCCTCAATTATATGTTAGAAATCAATTTTCGCCAGCTTCAGCCGATTTTCTCCAAGAAGAAGAAGTTCCTCCCACACCGACGACTCTTTGTTCCACAGCAATCGCAAGCTCTAGTGTTGGTGGTCAAGGATTTTTGTATTGTAATTGTACACAGAAATGTGATTCAAACCGCTGCAAGTGCGTTAGATCTGGTTTTAAATGCACTTCGAAGTGTCATAATAGTTTGGCTTGCAAG
This sequence comes from Acrobeloides nanus, assembly GCA_900406225.1. Lineage (NCBI taxonomy): Eukaryota > Metazoa > Nematoda > Chromadorea > Rhabditida > Cephalobidae > Acrobeloides > Acrobeloides nanus. The sequence goes on along the minus strand of OZJO01000995.1, from coordinate 26,050 downwards.
AATAAATAAGATTATATATTTTACTTTGTTCTAAATGTTTTGTATTTTTATTATTGTTGATGATTCATTTTAAATAAAATCATTAGAAAAAATGTATTGACAGTCAATGTTTTTTCGTCAAATTGATTATATCTGATTCTTTCAGATAAAACTAGTTTTATCGACAATAGGAAGGAATCCACCATAAATTTAATGGGATTTTACGCACAGGATTTTACGCACATCTTTTAAATTTCGAATAATCGTTGAAAAACAAACACAAAATTTATAATATTGGATTTTTTATAATAAAACTAGTTAAAAAGTGTTTTTTTTCAGTTTGTATGTTGAAAAAACTTTTAAAACTAAGAAATGTGTTTACCCTTATACTATAAAAAATGTGCGTAAAATCCGTGCGAAAAATCCTCGTGAATAAAATCCGTGCAGATTTTCAATGTACGGTGGATTCCCTACTATTGCCGTTTTATCAGATAAAACGTAAATTCTTTCAGATAAAACTAATTTATCTGATTCTTTCAGATAAAACTAGTTTTATCTGAATCTTTCAGATAAAACTAGTTTTATCAGATAAAACTGATTTTCAGATAAAACGGTAACATGTATAACGTGGGTTCGAGACCCACCAGAACTCTGGTGGGACTCGAACCCGCACTATACATAACCAAAATGCATAAACATGAAAACTAATAACATAAAAATAGGCATATGCAAAAATTCAAAAACGGTTGTTTGGGGATTCGAACCAGTCTATAAACTGTAAGGCTAGTGCTTTAACCACTCGGCCATATGGATAGGATATGAACTCCCATGATATGGTACTCGTTTTCTCACCACAATGAGCTGAATCCAATGGCATACACCGTTTTGAATTTTAGGTGTATACCGGTTTTTAAATCATTTTACACGGTTCAAATTTTTTTGCAAGCCCATAGCCAAGTGGTTAGGACGCTGGATACTCGCATTGAAGGGGCAGGTTCAATCCCTCTTGGAGAGACTTCTTTTTGCGTCTTTCAAAATTGATGCTTTTTTACATATGAATATGGGTATTTATGAGTAAAATTTTCATCAATTTTGAATGCTGCAAAAAGAAATCGCTACGAATGGGGTTCAAACCCCTAACCTTATGTGCGAGCATCTGGCGATCTAACCACTTGACTATGGCTGTCAAAAGTTTTAAATTTGGTGCGAGATTGAACTACATGTTGTTCTATAAATCCTTTTTAGGGAACGAATTATACATTGTTTCAAAAATTACGCTTTCGAGCTTGGAGCGGACCAACTTATGATCAAGTAAGCAGTGTCATCATTCGCCTCTAGTTTGGAAGGGGAGTGACATAACTAGGGGGGAGGGGAGTCTACATGGACGTGGACCCCCAAAAAATCCTAGTAATACATGAATTTCCCTAATAGTCCCCTAAATTTTTTGCTTAAGAATTTTTGTGTAAAAAATGGTAAAAAAATAAAAAATCGACATCCCCACCCACCGAAGTTAGAATCTAGTTACTCTTAGTGAGGGGAGGCCCAAAAATTTTCAATGAAAAAATTGGTTAAAAAGTTAAAAAATATAAAATTTTGATTAAAACTTTTCTGTTTAACACTTGTCCAACTTTTTCATCAATTTTTGAAAGTGGCTATACTCCATTTCCCTCTGAAAGTTATAAAAGTGGACGCTCCATAGTGCAGTGAGTAAGTAAACCGACCGTCCGCGATCTGGCAAGTTAAGCAACGCTGGGCTCGCAGGTTCGATTCCCATGAGGATAAGACTTTTGATTTTCAAAAAATCTTTTTGCAAAAAATGGAGCAAAAAATATTTTCAACTTTTTAACCACGGCGACAACTAAGTGAACCAGCTCTGAATGAACTGTGTATCTGCGGAAATGATAATCAAAAAAATTTTTTTGAAAATTAAAATTTTTACCTTACAGGGGATCGAACCTGCAGGCCCAGTGTTGCTTAACTTGCCAGATCGGATGGTATATGCTTCCTTACCACAGCACTATGGAGCGCCCAATTTTTTTTACTTTCATCGGGAACGAAGTATATAATAAAGGATCTGAATTTTAGGTACCGGCTTTTCAATGGAGCACATCTGATTTTGTAAGCTTTAATAAATATTTTGTGAATGAAAAAGTTGTTTAGAATACCAAAGTGAAACATCTAGGACATCCAGATTTGTGGAAGTTTAACTGGGTTGAATATCAATGGGAAACATTCAGTATAAGACCTATGTAGCTGAATATTTATAACAAATGTTTTGTTAATTTTTTATATCTTAACTTCTCAATAAAGCTCGCCTTTAGTAGAAAGGGGTAACCCCCTAAGTTTTTAATTTTAACAAAAATTTTTGTTAAAAAATAATATCGCCATTGTATTCCCCATAAACGAAAACCCCCCGAGTATAAAAATTAGCATATTTGGAGCGATATTTTTGTTGTCAAATTTTCCTTTGCTAATTTTCAATCATCTATGTGAAAATATACGGGGTGTCCCATAAAAAAGTGGCTTTTTGCGATTTTTTGACCTAGTTTATACGGTTTTTCTTCATAAAATAAATTTTTTCACAAAAAGTGATGTTCTACAAAGTTGTCCGTCGTGATTTCAGGAACAACTTTGTAGAACATCGCTTCTTGCGAAAAAATTTCTGTTATGAAAAAAATCCTTATGAACCGGGACCGAAGAAATCACAAAAATCCACTTTTTATTCGCCCACCCTGTATTTAACCAAAAACAAAAAATTTTTTTGTTTTTAAGCCGAAATGCTCAGAAAATTACAATTCTTGCTGAAAAAGGGAAATTTTTGGTGAAAAAATGGGAAATTTTGGTCAATTATAATGGAGGATCATTATCAAAATTTGGATCGACCAATCAAAATTCAAAATCAAAATTTTGATTTTGTTCGATCTCTACTCAAAAGTAACGTGATGGACGCGTTTGACGTGTTCGTGATGTATAGCGGTTCTTTGACGGTGTCTTGTCTATTTCCTTGCACGACTGCAGGCAAAATGCCAAGATCTTGCGTGCAGTTCTTAAATGGGCTCATACATAAAGGATTCAAGGTGATGGCAGCTCCAACATTACGGGAATGGTCACTTCGCTATCTTGCAGATAGTTACAGTTGATGCCACTTGAACTGCATACGGTCTCAGCTCCATGAAATTGTCCAACTGGAAAGCGCTCAATTCTCTTGTTTCAGTGAGGTGTGTCGTCCGGGAATATGACCTCACCATTGTTGAAGCTGCATTATCGGCAGAAATTGTGCCAGTATGTCACGTCGAACCACCATGTCAAAGAGATGACAATAATAATTAATGAATGTTTTACACATTTGTAAATTTATGAAGTTAAAAAAATTTTTGATTTGATCCTTTCCTGCGGTCAAAATTCAAAAACTTCTTCGGATTCGTGTTCCCCATACCTACAGACAGACACACATTACACGTTTAACCCGTTAACACGGGTTGACCATGTTGACTTTAGTCAAATCGTCGGTTCTCCTCGAAGATAAAAGATTTTTCAATGCGGTTTTTTAAAAGTTGTTCACATGCCATGGCGCGTATTTCGAGCTAGTTTTCAAACCAGAGCTCACCCATCTTCTATTTTGTCTAGAAAATAAACATTTAACACGGGTTTTTGGCTCTAACTTTTTATAGTTGACGAGTCAAAACACGCGGTCTTTTGTAAAATGTAGCTGAGACTCTCCTCTAACATGCGCAAAAAATGTTTTGACAAATTCGCGATAGAATCGAGATATGGCCTTGAGGCGTTGCTAGAGAGTGGTATATCCCTAGAAAGGCTAAAAAATTCATGTCCTGAATCATGCTCATGCAAGCATTTTCATGCTCGGCAATGCGTGCAATCGATTCTCTACCTAAAAACCTTAGTGATGTCAAAAATTCATTAAAATCGACTTATATATCAATGTTTAAACTTAGTTCACAGATTGGAGGGAGGGTTCAATAGTCTTTCTTTTTTTTATAGAATCCGGAAACATCTGATAATTTTAGGTTTATAATGTTTCCTGTTCATTTTTGTTGTTATCTGTGTTGATCTTCGTGATTTTGCACTTTTTTGCTTTAAATGAAAATTTGCGGACTTTAAGCTTTTTTTAAATCATAAACATCTCATTTTTAAATGCATATTTGTGCAAATCTCGGGTTTTTTTAAATCTTTATTTATCTGTTCTCTAATGTATATGCAATAAAACTTTTTAAATACTTGTTTTCCCAACTGATTTGTGCAATGATTTTAAAAAATTCTTTTAAAATTTTCAGTGCTAACTTGGCATAGATGGACTTGGCATAAATTCTTGTGTACATCACTCACCCTTAAATAAAATTCATATAAAGAAGAAATAAACTTACTAATAGTTCTTTTAATAAAATTTCAACATATAAAGGCTTTTTTAATAATGAATATTTTTTGTAAAAGTCTGTTTTCTGTAATACATAAAAATTTGGACGATTAGCTTCTTGTTTTAAACACAAATTTATAAACTCTTTTGTTTTTGAAGAATAATTTCTAAAAATGTTTTCTACAACCTGAGATCCATTAGTTTTTATAATAATTTGTTGAATTGTTGCATAACTGCCAATATAGTCAGTAAGTGGGTACCGTCCAAAAACAATTTCAGATAGTGTAATACCCATGCTCCACACATCAGCGCGAACATCAAATTTATTTACTTCTCTTGTAAAATGTTCTGGTGGCCAATATAGTATCGTACCTACCGTCGTAGACGCGAATGAATTTTCAAGAATTCGTGAAACTCCAAAATCGCATAGTTTTATTTGACCAGTCCAATTAATTAAAATATTATCTGGTTTGATGTCACGATGCATTATATGTTCGGATTTACAATCCACCAGTGCATCCAAAATACTTACACCGATGCATCCAAAAAGTTCTTCAGGAAGTTGCACTTTTTGATGTACTTTAATATACAGTTCTCTTAATGACATATCCATCAATTCCATGCAAATTAATGCTTGATGTGTTAAAAGACAAACGCCATAAAATGTTACTATGTTCAAAGAATGCATGAGAGTTTGATGTAGTTTTATCTCATGTTTTAGATTACGTGCCCGTGCTTCAAATTCTTTATCTATCTTATTTCGTCCATGTGGAATATTTATATACTTTACGGCCATGTTAGTTTGTGTAGGTTTATGTAAATAATGCTTAACAAGATTGTGAGCTGAACTAATCAAGCCTTTTTCTTCAAAATCTTCAAATTTAAACTTATGGGAAATATTGATCCTGGGAAATACAAGCTCATCTACGCAAATATCATAAAATAATTCTACGCCAGAATTTTCTTCGTTTGAAATTGTTGATTTTACATTTGGAATAGTTTTATCAAAGCCTGGTTTTTCATCATTTAAAATTTGTAGATTTTCATTTGGAATACTTTTATCAAAGTTTGGTTTTTCTTCATATGAAATTGTTGATGAAGAGTTGTTGACATATGGAATACTTTTGTTAAAGCTTGGTGATGATGGAGTTGTCAATTTTCCTATGCGACTATTTCTCTTTATTTGTTGATGTTTTTCTAATGTTTTTTCTAGTTCTTCCATATTAATGTTCATCTTGTGCTCATTGTTTCTCTGATGATTAAAATTTGGAAAAATTTGTTTAGAAGTTGAGGCTACTGGAGGGTTTATTTTAGGTGTTATTGAAATATTATCTTTCGATTCTTCAACTAAATTTTGCTTATTCGTTAAAAAAATATTTGATTTTGACAACTTTCCATTGAAATTTTCCCTGAATTGGTGTCTAGGTAAAACTCTACCATATTCTTCGGATCTTGTCAATTCGAAATTTTTATTTGTTTCGTTATCTATAATATACATTTGATTTGTGTTAATTGTGTTACAGCTTGGTCGAAATTTTGGTGATAATGGAGTTGTCAATTTTTGTATGCGACTATTTCTCTTTATTTGTTGATGTTCTTCTAATGTTTTTCCTAGTTCTTCCATATTAATGTTCATCTTGTGCTCATTGTTTCTCTGATGATTAAAATTTGGAAAAATTTGTTTAGAAGTTGAGGCTACTGGAGGGTTTATTTTAGGTGTTATTGAAATATTATCTTTCGGTTCTTCAACTAAATTTTGCTTATTCGTTAAAGAAATATTTGATTTTGACAATTCTCCATTGAAATTTTCCCTGAATTGGTGTTTAGGTAAAGCTCTACCATATTCTTCGGATCTTGTCAATTCGAAATTTTTATTTGTTTCGCTAGCTATAATATACATTTGATTTGTGTTAACATTTGGTCCAATTAATTGTGATAGACTATTTTTTGATATCCGCCCAAGTTCCTGTTCTAGATGCAATTCGTGAATATCTTTTAAAAAAATTTTTGTTTTTCCAAGTTTAAAAGATGCATATTGACCAAATATTTGAAAACAAATTGCTTTTGTCACTTCTTTCATATTCATCGCTTCAGATGAGCCTATAAAATCACATATAACATACAGGGTGTTCAAAGATTCTTATCCTATTTGAAAATTCTAATATCTTTTGGTATTGATTGTAGCCTAACAATTGGAAATGGTCTCTTGTTAGGCTTTTTTATAAGACAAATATTTTTTGTACTAGAAAAGTCACTTTTTTTGCTAAAGCATTTTTTTCATAAAAAAATTATTTTTATGTCGGTTTGGTTTTTCTTCATATGAAATTGTTGATGAAGAGTTGTTGACATATGGAATACTTTTATTAAAGCTTGGTGATGATGGAGTTGTCAATTTTCCTATGCGACTATTTCTCTTTATTTGTTGATGTTTTTCTAATGTTTTTTCTAGTTCTTCCATATTAAGAGACGATGTCCCGAAATGTCGAACCTGGGGTGGCCATAGTAACGAAAATTCGAATCAATTTTTGAAACCGTGGTATACCCTAGGTTTTCGGGGTCGCTGAACACGAATTTGAAGTCCGTTTTTGAATCCGACTTTTTGGTACCCCTGTACGGTAGGTCGGCCTTTTGAGCTTTAGGTCAAATTTCAAGTGGGCATATCTCTGGCCAGCTAAATCCATATCCAACGATTTTGGTGTCGTTGGACAGCTGGTGAATTCTACTTCATTTTTTGTATATA